>JALGQZ010000004.1:36889936-37147436 GCA_023105745.1 Austropuccinia psidii | reverse complement strand
CAGTTAGGAATTGTGATATTCTTGAAGTTGACTGTTTAATTGGCACACATTAGCAAAGGGAAGGGCGAAAAAAAGAGGAAAAAAGTTTGACTGACGCTGAGAATCATAAAGTCCCCAGTAAGGCTAAACAAGACATACATGTCAGGGATAGTTTGATTAGATTCCTGTTAGGTTGATGAATAAAAATGATGACGCACCTCAACACCACCGTAAACTTTTTTCCATGGCTCGTCTTTCATCTATTATGGGGTGAGGAGAGAAGTGTTACTTTATATTGCTCAGCTTTACCGATGCAGCAAATTGACAAACCTCGAAATAGAACTGTTAAATAATAGCATATAAGCTAGGTGTTCAATGACCAAAAACAGACTAAGAATTACTTACATAACCCGTTTGATTTTGATTAGCTTGGCAAACATACGTGTCCAAAAACTTTTGCAAGTTAGGAACAGATGCAGCACTGGCGCCGTTGGTTGCCTTGTTCGCGGTATCAGAAGCTGTTGGCCAGCCTGTTTCAGCAATGTAGACCATTGGTTTGTTTGGGGCTTGATTACAGACTTTGACATCAAAGTCCTATTAATGTGCTGTTAGCTGGCCACTTTTTGAAAGTGTTGATTGAACAACAACGAAAAACTCAACTTGGAAAAACTGCCAAGTCCAATCAGCTGCTTGATCAATGGGGACACTACCAAACCTAAAGAGGGTAAAAGTAGGGTTTAATTAAATTTGGGAGTTGACGGTTTAATGCCCAGTTGAACAAAAGCTTTACCAAGGATGAACGTTAGCCATAATGTAGTCAGCACCAGCACAAAGGGGGGTGGTGATTGCTGAGCCAGCGTCTGCTGTACCAAGAGGAATTACCTTATCCAATTTCATGCCTTGAAGAGTTTGATTTGTTTTTTGAATGTAATTCAAAAGGGTGGTTCGAGCAGCTACACCTTTGGGATCTGTGGGAGAGCCACCATCACCATAAGAGAGCAAAAGATACTCATTCTGTTGTTTGAATTAGCAAGTTAGATACGCTTTAAAGACGCTGAGGGGCAATGATGTGACAAGATGCTTACCCCAACAGTGATACCAGCAATATTTTGAGTTCCATATTTTTGAATGGCAGCGGTTACAGCGTCGACTTGACGTTGATAAACAGTGTCGTTACCATCAATGAAGATACCAAGCCAAACACTCATATCCACGTTTCCGGCATCTTTGATACCTTGTAATACCAATTCGGTCTGATTACAATCTGCGGCGCTGTAGACATAGTGACAAAAAAGATGAAAAGAAGTCAAATGTTTCGATAGCTGACAAATTTCTTACTATAGTCTGATTCTGGGTGTGAGCTGAGCGAGCAGAGTGATATCGCGAGTCACATCGGCTTGAGTAGAGCCACATTGAGGCAAGATTGAACCTGCAGGGGAGTAGGCCATACCCCAAAAACTCCGCGAGATTGAATTCTTCTGAGCGCCAACTGCAATTAAAAACGAAAGCAGTGGTATAAAAGCTATTGGAAATGTGATAAGATTAGTGACCAGTTTCTGATTGATTGTGTTAGAGATCAAAGGTTCAAGTGAGACTGACATTGAAAGACCATGGAGCAAAGCATTTTCTAGATTCGAACTCCAAGCTGGCTGTTGTTGCTAGAATAATCAGAAGCAAGATGATGTCAAACAAGCTTTTGAGATGCTGGACAGGAGGACAAATGCGAAATCTAGAGGGATAAAATCAAGAATGATGTTAAAGAAAGTCGACAAGCCAAAACGAATGGATTAAAAAGAAGGGATAAATTGCAAGAGCAGCCCAATGAGTGAATTGAGTTGGAGGCTAGGATGATCCAAGGCGGCTTAACCAGCGTTGGAGTCTGATCCCATCGGTCATCCTCAAAGGGAGACTAGCCGCAGCCCAACCAAGATAGCAAAGGCTAAAGCAACGTGAGCTGCACCATCCAGCATGAAGAATGATGAGTTGAAGCTGGCAAGGCCTAGCTGTAGGAGTTCATCATCAAAAAGTGGATGGCGCCCTTGGAGAGAGAGCCTCTAAGCAACCAGGGCAGCTGTTAGGTCCTTGAGACATGTGCCATAACGCCACATTGATAGTACCCATTAGTCTGATAGGATGGATTGACCTTCAAGGATCCAAGAATTCTACAAGCTAAGAACAAACGATTTGGGGATGACTCACTCAGAAATTTGATGATAAGATTGAATCGAATACTAAATTTGAATAAAGATTAAGGATTGAATAAGTAGTAAATTGAAAATAAAAATAAATTTGGATATTTAAGATGAGATCAAGACGATTAAAATTTTCAAGTGAATTTATTAAATAACCCAAAAATTTCAGTCAAATTAAATTAAATTAAATCAAATCAAATCAATTGATTTTAATAATTAATTAATTTGACTAGTCAAGTAAATTTATCAAAAATAAATCTCAAACTGAATCAGTCTTTAAATAAACAATCCACTAATCAAATTTGAATTAGATCAACGTCGTCAAGCTCGATCATCCATCACTTGGACACTAAAAATTTGAATCAAGCGAAATTTAATTAAAATTTAACTAAAGTAAAGCGTCCTTTGGCTCAGTAAATTAAGACAAGAAATTCTAGCAGCTTGTCCTGTTTTAGGAAGAAAAATAATTTAAATTAATAAAAAACAACAAGTAAATTTTTACAAGAAATTAGTTTTCAAATTAAAAAAAACTTTCAAGTGATTTCTTCATACAAATTACCCTCTTGAAATCTTTCTTTCCCCTTCTCAATCTATTGAATTTCATTAAAAACTCCACAGTTCTGATTAAAACTCTCTTAGAATAACCTTTTATAATTAAGTATAAATACCCTAAAAGTATTAAAAATTAAAAAAAAAAAAAACGCAAAATTTTAAAATGTTCTTTCTGGCGCTGAGAAACAACTTATTTATTTTAATTAATTAAATGTCCTCTTTTTTTTTGGTGAGTTGATAAAGAAGAAATATTTTCTTAAAATAAGTAATTAAATTAATTAAATTAAATTAAATGTAATAAGACTAAGCGTGTTAAAAAGGAACAAAAAAACTTTCATTTTGAACCAGTAAATTTATTTATTTTAAATTTAAAAAGTTATTTAATTATAAACTGAATGAATCATCTCAAGATTTTAAAAAAAAATCAAAACCAAAAGCTTTGTGTAAACATTACACTTTTTCCTTGATCAAGTTCAAAAAAACCTCCCATTTTCATAAGTTCAACTTGTTTTTTATGTAATTTTTTTTTTCTTTGAATTGAATAAAGTGTTAAAACTAGGAATAACTTACTAGATTAAATTAAATCTGAAATAAATATTAATAAACTCAGGATATTTTTATTTTGTTTGAAATTAAATCAGAAAAAAAAATTGGTTTTCTCAACAAATCAAGTTCAAATTTTATCCAATAACAGCCTTAATGGAAATTAGTCAAGATATTTCTCTAAAGTATATTTCTAAGGAAATTATATGTAAAAGAATTGAAAATAATTGTTTTTATTTAAATGAAATTTATTATGAAACCCAATTTTAGTCATAATGAAATTTGAACGAAATTTTAATTCATTCATTTTTATTTTATTTTTAAAATTCAATTTTTCTAAAAAAAAATTAAGAATAATTTATTTAAAAACCATCATTTTATTTTAAATAATTATTAAATAAATAAATTATTCTTTATCAAATTAATTTTATAAACTTTTTACTCAAATTTAACTTAATTTTTATTTTTTCAATTTTATTTATATTCAATCATTCTTCTATTAATTGAAAATAAAAAAATTAGCCATATTAGATGGCGCCTTAAATTAATATAGTAACAGTCTTGATTAAACAAAATAGCTTCTTTTGTTTTTGTAAAAAAACAAACACAATCTAAAAACCAATTAAATAATCAAATAAACTAAGAAAAAAAAAGGATAATTTTCATTATAAAAAAATTAAATCTTTACTTTTATCCAAATATTAAAATTTTTTGATTAATAGGTAGAATAGAATTATATATATATATATCATTTATAAGATAAATTGACCAATTTGAGGAATTATTTGTCAAGATAAAATTTTGTATTTTCTTTTTTTAAGATTATTAATACCTAAAAGAAATTTAAAATCAAATTTAAAATAACTGAATATTTATCAAATTTAAAAAAAAAATGATAAAATTAATTAAAGTATTTAGCTTAATTATCAAAATTATTATATTTAGTTATCATTACTAAAAAAAAAAAAAAAATCATTCTTGAAAGATTATTTTTATTCAATAATAATATTTTAATTTTAAAAATAAAACAAATTTCATATTTATCAATTAAAATAAATTCTGAAAAAATTATATCTTTTATTCAAATTATTTTACTAATGTTAAATTAATTAATTAAATTTTATATATATTAACTTGACTATTCATATTTAAATATGACTTATTAATACTAAATTTCTTTAGTTTTTTTTTCATTTAAAAATTATGAATTATTTTAATTTAAAATTTATGATTTCAATTACCAAAAAATTTATTAAATACTGATCTAAAGCAAAAAAAAAAAATATTAATTGAAAATTATTGATTTAATTATTTTCATTTTAAAATTTTTTTGAACTTTTTTTAAAAAAAAAAAAAAAAAAAAAAAAAAAACTTTAAAAGGATTATTTTAATTAATAACTTAAAAAATATTTCAAATAATATATTTATTTTAATTTTTTTTTTTTTTTTTTTTCAAAATTTTTAAAATAATCAATTTTAAAAGATTAATTCTCTTTAAGTAGAAACACCTAAAAAAAAAAAAAAAAAAAAAAACATTTTAAATTATTTTAATTTCATTTTCTTGAGGTTTTTTTTTTTTTTGAATAAATAACAATTATAAAGAATATTTGAATTTTAAAAAATAAAAATATTTATAGTAATGTTTTAAATATAATATATTAAAAACTTTTATTTTATTTACTTTTTATTAAAAAAAATTAATGGTTTTAAATTATCATCATAATCTTTTTTTAAAATAATTATTAATTACTTTTTTTTTTTTTTTTTTTAAGATTTAAAAGATAAAAAAAAAATTTTTCTAAGGAATTTAGGTATTTTTAAAGAATAAGGGGTTTAAAATTCATTATATATAACCCACCTTAAAATAATATGTGATTTGGTTTACAAAAAATAACAAGGGTAAAAACTATGTTTTTCATGTTTAAAGTACATAATATTTTTACTTAATCCCCTATTTTTTTTTCACCAAATAGCATTAATCTGAGTTTTTTTTTTGTTTGAAACCTAACCCATATTAGTATTAAAAATTCATTAATCTTAAATTTATAACATATTCTTTCAAAAAATATTTTTCTTGAATTACAAGAGTGAATCTAGGAAAGTTTTGATGGATATGTTTGCACCTACACATGCAAATCTTTTTTGAATCATGGAAAAAGGGTATGTCTTGAAGTTATTGTTACTCTGATCAATCCTACCAAAAATGAATATGGTTCTTAGCCCATGAAGTAAGTGATAATGCACATTTGAAGTGGGGAAAAGGAGAGGTGGAATTAAGAGAAAGTGAGGAATATTTAAAATAAAAATTTTGAAGAAGTGAATTTATAAAAAAAGAAATAGATTTTGATGAGAAAAAACATAATATTAAAAAGAAAATTTTAATTTTGAATTGGATCTGAAAGAAAATTAATTAAAGATGGATCTCACTATAGCAGAATTTTCATCAAATAGACCAATATCTGATATCAAAAATATTCTGAAATTAATCAATAAAAAATAATATTTTATTATTATTTAATAGTTATCAATTTTTTTTTTTTTGATTTAGTAATTCATAAATCCAATATATCAATTATTGAATGGTTCCAAGGAATTATAAATTAACTCATATTTTGATTTAATTAAGTTAATAAGTTTTTTTTTATAATGGTAAGTTATTGAAAAGAATTTATCTCAGATTTAATTTTTATAAGAAAAAAAATAATAATAATTAGTTTAAATTTATTTATTTTTGTCTTTTATAATAACTAATAAATAAAATTTAATTTCAATTTTTTTTTTAAATTTTTTTCTTACTGATTATTAAACAAAAAAAAAGAAAAAAAATTTAATTGATTTTAATTTTAAGGAATTTCTATAATTGTTTTTTTTTTTTTTTTTTTAAATTGTTTATTATGAAAAAAATTAAAAAAATTATTTTTTTATTTTAAAATTTTGATTCAAATTTTAAATTTAAATTCAATAATTTTTTTTTATTTTTTTTTGAAAAAAATTGAAATTTTTAGAAAAAAAAATTTTGAATTGAAATTTTAATTTTTAAAGTTTAATTTTTTTTTTTTTCAATTATTAACTCAGAAAACTTTTATTAAAACTCATTTTTAAACTTTTTCTTCTTTTTTAAAAAAATTAAACTCTGTTTTTTCTTTTTTTTTTTATTTTTTTTTTTTATTTTTTTTTTTATTTTTTTTTATTTTTTTTATCTTTATTAAAAAAAAAAATCACAAGGTAAGTTTTTTTTTTCTCTTGAAACTAATCATCATTTAAACAGAAATCACATCAATAATCATAATTATCTACAAACCTCATACCCACCCCTTAGGATTTTTTAGCCATCATCCACCTAGAACATCCCAAATATAACTCTGGGAGGTTCTAGGCTTTCAGAAATTAAAATTTATCCAAAACAATTTAGAATCAATTTTGAATGCTTTGGATCAATTGAGAATCAATTTTGGCACTTTTTTTTATTTTAGCTACCAATGGCCCCCAATCGGGCATATAACAAAATAAATTAATTGTTTTTTTGGTGTTTAATCATCATGGTTAATGAAACCAAGAAATAATTATATATATTTTTCTTATGTATTTATAATTATATATAACTATACTTATCAATTTTTAATTTATTTCTTTGTGATAATGATTCATGATTCTATTTGTTTTTTTTTCATCTCTTTATGATGATATATCACCATGCTGATTATTATTATTTATTTATTTATGATAATGACTAATGATTCTGATTATTTTATTTCTTAATTATAATTAATTATGATTATGATTATTTTTTTTATTTCTTTATGATAATTACTTATTATGATGATTAATTTTTTTTTTATTTTTTTTTATATTTCTTCATTATAATATATCATGATTCTGATTACTGTGATGTTTTTTTTTAATCTTTTAGTTATTTTTTAATATAAGGTTGGATAATTTATAAGGTTTTCATCTTTGAAATATAGTTTAATAATAATCCCTTCCGTTCATAATTAAAATTTTAAAAAAAATCCTGATATCTTTCCATCTTAAAACAAATATGATGATTTTATGGCTAGGACTAAAACAGATTCAGTACATTATAAGAGTTGTTTGAAATATGATCAAATTAATATTACTACTATTGATTTCATTGTCAGGACTAAACCAAATATAGAAAATCATGAGTTTAATAATACAAATATAAATCATGAAAAAAACTTATCCCTGATTAAAAAAAGATAACATCACAACTTAGTCATTCCAAAAGATTACACAAACATATATCATCTATCTCAATTGATAAGAAAGCAGCTAATGCCAAATGGTTAAAAATTCAATCAATTAACACTCTACCTTATCCTTATGTAATCATTTATAAAACCAAGAATCCTTTCTAACTTGTTGTAGCTTATTAAATAACCCCATTTGAAAATTCTTCTTGAAACTCTCACATCTTAAAAAAAATTATCTTTACTTTAATGATCTTATCCAAAAATCAACAAGAAATAAAAACAAATAAAAATATCCTAGGGGGAATTATGAAAGGTATTTTCTTTATTCCAGGTTCTGATTCTGGAAAATCTGAAGTTGTGTAATATTTTTTACTTTTTTATGTTAATAATTACTAATTAATTTAAAAATAATAAGTTTTTTACTCCCAAAAACCTGGTTTGAAAACTAATTAAATATAACAAGATAAATTTAAAATGAGTAAAAATTGAAAAATATGAAAATTTTATTTATTCCAAAAATTCATCATTTTTTCAAATTAGCTGAAAATGAAAATGAAGCATTAATTGAAGCTTATTAATTACCAAATTTCAGTTACCTTTGAATGTATATTGGCTAATAAAAAAAAGAATTCAGATTATTTACAAAATTAATTTTCACTCAAAATATATTTTTCAATAAGACAAATCAAGATGTTAACAATATCAATTCCTGGAATTATGGTATATTTTCTTTTGTTTCCAAAAAAGAGTTTAATCAAATTCCAACTGTATTCAACCCAACAGGAAATGGCTTGCACTTTCCCAAATTTAAAATGGGGATTGATTTTTCAAAGAAACCTGGAATCATGGAATTTCTTTTGAAGATATCATAAATTTTTAAATATAAATCAAAAAAACCTCCAGAAATTTCTAATAATAAAGAAATTAATAATTTTGGATGTTGTTTTCAAATTAACTATTGATTATTTAATTTAGGTGAGAAATTTTGAAAATTGACACCCACTTAAATTAATTCAAAATTAAATGGTTACTTGGAAATAAATAAGTATGATAAAAAGAGAACTAAAAATTAAAAATTGTTAATAGTTTAATTTTATCAATAACATCTCCCCTCATTTTTAGGACTTGAAACTTATTATATGAGTAAATTTCCATGATTATATTTTCATGCCAAAATAATAGTTTTCATTTTATCACACATATTTACAAGATTTTCCCTATTTTCCTTATTTTACATATTTTATACTTGTGGTGAATAATAATCTTCTTACAAATAAAAGAATTCATCTCCAATTTGTGCAAAAATATTATGAAAAATTTGTACAAGAAACAACCAAACTAACAAAGTATTAAATTTCTTGATTATCTCTCATTTTATTTCAAATTTCCCTCAGAGAAAACCACTGACCCTCAAAAATTCTGATTGAATTATCAATTATTACCCTTTACTTTTCTAGACAGTAATTGAAAGTATGATTGTCTACATTATTTTCCACAACTCCCTTATAATCTGAAACAACCCAAGGAGATTTTGCATATTCTTAATTGGCTAGTAAGTACTAATCTTTTTCATAAAATTATTGAAGTTTTCGTGCTATATTCATATGTTGATATAGACTTGAATCATTAAGTCAGTGAGTAAACCCAAAATGTAGGGAATTGAAGCATTTTTCTATATTGCAAACCAATTGTATCTACATAGAATACCTCAATTTTGAATAATCAGAAAAAATGAAATCAATTATGAAAATTTGAAAGCTTACCTCTTTTTGAAATCAAAATAGCCTTCACCATTATTTGGGGGTAATTTTTATAATGGAATGAGACTCCCATCAACAAATTCAATGTACCCAAGTAAGACTTCCACCTTCATAACTTGTGAAATCTCTCTGCATTGTTCTATTTTTGGCCACACAATCATTCTTATCTTTAACTTTATTAATATTATAATCATTCTTTGAGTGTAAAAAACAATAGCCCCATGGCTAATTCCTAACAAAATTCCAATCTTCCCCAAAGAGGCCCCATTTCAATTTGATCCTAACCTTGATATTACAACAGTGTCACAACCACAAGTGTGACCCTCCTCCTTGATGGTTGCAGCAATCCAACCTGGAGCCAAGTTGGGGCCAATTGGTCACGTCATATCATTTATGGCCAATTGGCCCCCTTGGGTGTTCTATGGCTCTTATGCCATAACCCATTCCAATGGCCATATCCTGCCATCATTGGCCAATTTCCACCTCACCAACCCCCAGGCCATCATCTGTGATTTTGGGCCTGGGGGGGGTCCTTTTGTCTTATAGGGGCCTCCAAGCCCCCTATCCATCACCATTAGCCTCTGGCCAACCCCTTTCATTAGTGGGGTTTTAGCCTAAATGGCCTTTTTGGGCCATTTAGGCCCCCTACGGCTTCCACGGTCCGTAGGCCAATTAGGCCCCTTTTGGCCTAATCCAATGGGGCCAAAGGGGGCAGCAACCTAGCCCCAAAGGCCAGGTGGGTCCCAAACCACAATTGGGCCCACCTGAGCCATTTTTGGTCACCAATTTCTTGGACCCAAAATTGGCCAAAAACCCCATGGACACATTTTTGGCCATAAATCCCATAGGACCCCTTTTTGGACATGGACCATTATTTAAGCCATGGCCTCTGGAAGCCACCAGAGGCCACCAGATAAGCTCAGTCAGCCTTCCCCTCAGCTTATGGGGAATTACTTTCATTCCTTCATACCATCCATACTCAAGGTTGTAGGTGTGGTGCATATATGGTATTATATACCATTATGCACCACTTTTGCTCAGAAATTCAATGGTGACGTTTTCAGGACCCATTTCCACCTTTCCATATCAAGGTCTAAAAATCCAACACCCATTTTGAAGGAGGATTATTCAGCTCATCAGTCTGACAAGTTATGGTGGCAATCAGGAGACTCTTCAAGGATCCCAACCACCTGTATCTACAGGAGTTGGCTTGGTACATTATTCAGGATTGTTCAAAAGGGCTAATTCTAAAGAGGTATTACATCAATTCAAACAGTTGTCAAGGCATCAAGTATTTCAATAATCCTTGGAAAACTCAATTCATCTGTACAGGCCTCATTCAATCAAACTGTATGGCCTTGGCCCAATTGGGCCAATCCATGTTCCACTGTGTGAATTCCATCACGCAGTTCAAATTTCAAGATGGCCAGAACTGTATTTCCCGATTTGGACAATACAGTCATTGATTCACCTTCCAGGATCAATCTTTCAAGTTTTCACATATACTGGCCACCTTTCAGCACCTGGGGACTTTTTCCCCAGTTAATTAATATATTGGATTTATTTTTATCCTTATTTTCTTTTACCTTATTAAAGTTAATACTGATAATCTTAAGTTACTCATTAGCACCTTTTATTCTTTCTTTCCTTGCCTGTCAGTGGATATTGGTGGTCATATCCTTTACTAATTCCATTGTTCTTTCTGGCAGGTTGAAACAGTGAATTGAGGATTCACTTGGTTGGCTTCTTGGCCTTTGGCTTTTGGCTTCCTTCTTATTATTCTCTGTTATCTTTGGCATATTTGTCCTCTCTCTTATTACTGCTTAAGAAATATATTCCATAGTATTTCTTATCATCTTTTGGAGCCCTCCAAGTGAGTTCTTGATTCCTGAGTGCCAGGGCACTCTTGTATTCCACTAGAGCCCCTGTGACATTATATTAATTAACTCATAATTTATTTTCATTCTATTCATTCATTCTTCATCATTTTATTCATTCATTCTTCATCAATTTCATTCATTCCTTCATCAAAATTATGACTCTTCAATGCTTATGAATTTAATGATTCTTCCACATCTCTCAATTTTCTCTCATTCATTCCTCATTCTGAAAATTGAAAGCTAACCCAAATTTTATTTTGCTTATTCTTTTTTAATCTTAATCTCAATCATCAGTCTCATTTTTATCCTTCATTAAGGCATATTATCATTTGATTTTCAGATTATTCATCAAATTATTCAGACACATTCTTCATATCAGGATTCATTTTGATTTATTCCTCAAGAATTTTGATTTTCAGGAAGAATTCACTTGATTATTGATTTGATTGACTGATTTGACATAATTAATATTGACATCAAGATAATTGATTGACCTGAAGTTTTCTCATTGATTTTGCTGAATTTCACATCAAGACTTTGACATAAATTGATTTTGACTCAAGAATTCATTTGACTGATTGATTTTCACTGCAAGATTTGATTTATTGATTTTATTGAATTCAAGATTCTCATTGATATTGATTTTGACTTCAAGACTCATTTGATTTTGATTGAATTGACATACCTGAGACTTTAATTGATTCATTGAAATTTTCCCTCAAGATTTTGATTTGATTTTATCCTCAAGACTATTTTGGTTTTTCCTCAAGTTTTGATCATATTCATTTTAATTTTATTTTTAATTTTTATTCAATCATGCCACTGCAACACTCACCTCCTGCAAGACAGACCAGATCTCAGGCTCAAACTCATGCTGTTCTTACTCCTACTCCAAGAGTTCCTCTTGATGGCACCCCAGCAGTTCCTCAACTGAGGGCCCAATTAGATAGAGGACCCCGCATGGAAGGAGCAGCACCATCCAGCAAGGAAGGAAGAGTGCCAAGAAGATCAAATTCTTTCTCAGGAGTTGTTGGCAGTTTTCCAGGCATTTCAAGGACTAGCTTCAAAGGTCCAGGTGAAGATTGTGAAGAGGAGGAGGAGAATTCTGTGGAAGAGGAAGAGTCTGATGGTACTGAAGGTGTTCCTGCTCCGGTGGGGGCATCCCAAGGTACTGGAGGACCAACTATAGCCCAGTCTAATCAGCCTGGCTCTCATCAATCTGAACCATCCTTATTGGCCATTATGCAGCAAATGACTCAGATTATGGCCAATCTTCAAGAAGCTTTGTCTTCTGATTCAACAAGACCACCAGCCTTCAAGACTCAATCTATAAAGGCACCAGAATGCTTTGATGGGACTCAGCCCTTCAAAGTCAGAAGCTTTATCCAGTCTTGTCAATTAATTTTTCATAATGATCCGGCAAACTTCTCTCAAGACAGGAAGAAGGTTCTTTATGCCATTTCATTTCTTATTGGCAGGGCTGCAAAATGGATTGAGCCTTATCTTTCCAATCTCACCAATCAAGACTCCAATTGCCTTCTCAATTCTTGGCCTTTATTTGAAGCTCAACTCTTCACTCTATTTGGTGACCCGAATGAAATCAGAAAAGCTGAAGCAGAATTGGATTCACTGAAAATGAAGGAAGGTGGCCATGTTTCACTATACATAGCCGATTTCAGGAGTTTAGTTTCAAGAATTGGGGATTGGGGTGAAAGGGCTCTCATCCATCATTTCAGGAAGGGATTGATATCCAGGATATTGGATCAATTGGCCTCCCATCCTTCAAATATTGATTCTCTTCAAGACTTAATGGATGTTACCCTGGAACTTGATACCAGGTACCATGAGAGGCAAAAGGAGAAGAATCATCATCAAGAGAGGAAGCCTGAAGACTCAAAGTCAAGTTCTTCTCATAATCAAAATTCTTCAAGCTCAAGTCACAAGAAGAAGAATTTTTATGCTCAAAAGCAGGACAAGCCCCACTCTTCCTTGTTGAATAAGGACTTCAAGCTGAAAGGTTCTGAAAAAGAAAGAAGAATCAAGGAGGGCTTGTGTACCTATTGTGGTGGGAAGCATAGTCTTGAGTCCTGTGTCAAAAGGCCTAAAAACAAGCTTACCCAACCGTCAGGCCAATTTCCCAGTCAGGGAAAAGCCTGAGTGAAGATCATGTTGTGTTCAATGGTCTTCACAGTTTTCCATCCAGAGCACAATTGTGCATTCTGAATACTGGTGTTAAAAATTCTCTTAAATTTTTTGTTTTTTCTTCTCTTTCTGATGTTTTTTACAGTATTCTCATTGATTCTGGTGCTACACAATCATTTATTGCAAAGCAGTTTGCTCACAAGTACTCATTGACTACGTCAGAACTTCCAGAGAAGATTCCCCTTATCATTCTTGACGCCTCGGAGTCTCCTTCCTTATTTGTGACCCACCATACTAAATATATGGTTGAGCTCCCTTCCTTCCCAAGCTTTGAATGGGAATTTTTAGTCGTTGATACTCCCAAGGGAGAAGACCTCATATTGGACTTTGACTTGCTAAATCACTTTAATCCTTACATTGATTGGAGGCAAGGGCTGATCACCTTTAATTCTGATCATAAGGACTATTGTGATTCTTCTAATTCTTTCTGGAATGACTTTTCTTCTGCCAAATCATGTGCAGCTCTGGTTGGTGATTCTAGAACACCATCATCCCCATCTTCTGTCCATATTCCTTCCCTTAATTCCCATCAGTCATTACTATCATCCAGAGATGAAGTCTTCAAAGAGATTCAAGATGTTGGAGAAGATAATTCTGTATCTTCACTTCATCTCTTCTTTGGGAATATGGACCTTCCTCCTTCATCTTATCATGACTCCCTGGAGGAGTTGTGGGATGAAGAGGAAGAGCCAGAAGAAGTAGAAACCGTGTTGAAGGTTGTCCCTTCTGTCTATCACCAATATTTGGATGTATTCTCCAAGGTGAAAGCAGAAAAACTTCCTCCTCACCGCGCCTGTGGTCATCATATCAAGCTGGAGGGGTCTCTACCTCCAGTTGGGGTGATCTACTCTTTATCCAAACAAGAGTCAGATACACTCAGGGCCTACATTCAAGAGAATGTAGAGAAAGGTTTGATCCCGCCAAGCTCCTCTTCAACAGGAGCACCTGTTCTCTTTGTCAAAAAGAAAGATGGTGGCCTCCGTTTGTGTGTTGATTACCACAAGCTCAATGCTGTCACTAGGAAGAACAAGTATCCTGTTCCTCCTATGAATCAGCTTCTCAATGTCTTCAATGGTTCTTCTATCTTCTCCAAGATTGATTTATGTGGTGCATATAACCTGCTCAGAATCAAGGAAGGTGATGAACATTTGACATGCTTCAGAACTAAATATGGCAGTTTTGAGTACTTGGTTATGCCATTTGGGCTCATCAATGCTCCTACCTCTTTTCAGAATCTTGTCAATGATATTTTCCAACATCTTCTTGATGTTTATGTTGTGGTTTATTTGGATTAAATTATGGTCTTTTCCAAATCTGAGGAAGAACATTTCACTCATGTGTCCACTGTTCTTTTCAGACTCAGAGCCAATAACCTTTTTGCTAAGGCTTCAAAATGCCTTTTTCATGTTTCTAGTGTGGCATATCTTGGTTATGTTGTTTCTTCTGAAGGCCTCAAGATGAACCAAGCAAAATTCCAACAGATTCTCAATTGGCCGCCTCCAAGAAACCTCAAAGCTCTTCAATCCTTCCTTGGCTTTGCCAATTTCTACCGCTGTTTCATCAAGAACTATTCAAAGAAGATCAGTTCACTCACCAGTTTCCCCCTCAATGAGGAAGCTCTTAGTCAGTTTCACCAACTCAAAGAGGCTTTCACCACTGCTCCAATCCTTCTCTACCCACCATTGTAGATACCGATGCATCAGATTATGCTTTGGGTGCTGTACTGATTCAGGAAAACATCCCATTGCATTCAACAGCCGCAAGCTTATTCCAGAAGAGCTCAATTATGAGATCCATGACAAGGAACTCCTTGGCATAGTCTGGGCTCTCAAGCGCTGGAGATCTTTTCTCCTGTCTCTTTCTTCCCCTTTTGAAGTTCTCACCGATCACTCTTCCCTTCAATACTTCATGTCATCAAAAGTCCTTACTCACTGTCAAGCCCATTGGGCAGAATTCCTTTCTGAGTTTCATTTCTCAATCACTTACTGCCCTGGCCGCCTAGCTACTCTTCCGGATGCCTTATCACGTTGGGATGACGTCTATCCAGAGAGGGGGGAGAATTTCATCAGCAAGAATCCAATGAATTTTCAACAACTCATTAAGCAAGATGAAGTTCAACCCTCAAGGTATTTTGCAGTAAAGGTGGAATTGTTTTCAAATTTGATTTATTCAATCCAGAAGAAATTATGGCAATATCCTCAGTACAGAAGTATCCCTGAAGATTTGGGTAAAGGTAAATCTATCCAAGATTATTCTCTTGATTCCTCTTCCCAACTTCTTCTCTTCAAAGATTGGGTGGTAGTCCCAAATGACTCCACAATTTAACTTAGTATTCTTCAAAAGCGTCACGATTCTCCTCTAGCTGGCCACCCTGGCCAAGAGAAGACTCTCAAACTTGTCAAGCGGGATTTCCACTGGTCCGGCATGACTCAATTTATCAAGGATTATGTTTCATCCTGTCAACAGTGCTCAAGAAACAAGAATATTTATCATAAGAAGTTTGGATTCCTCAAACCTCTTCCAATTACAAATGGTCCTTGGATTTGTCTTTCAATGGACTTCATCACTCAACTGCCGCTGTGCAATTCCTTTGATTCAATCCTGGTCATAGTGGACAGATTTTTAAAAATGGCGGTTTTTATTCCAACAATGTCTTCAATCACTTTCCTGGATTTGGCCCATTTATTCATCAAGAATATCTTCTCAAAGCATGGCCTTCCGTCAAGCATTGTCAGTGATAGAGGTTCACTCTTTGTTTCTTCCTTTTGGACCAATCTTTGTCAGCAGCTCAAGATTTCAAGAGACTTGTCAACTGCTTATCATCCAGAAACTGATGGACAGACAGAGAGGGTAAATCAGATACTAGAAAAGTATCTTTGGATGTATTTCAGTTATCATCAAGATGATTGGAACACCTGGCTCCCTCTGGCTGAATTTGCCTACAATAATTCTGATCACTCTTCAACCAAGCAATCCCCGTTTTTCACTTTTTATGGAAGAGATCCACAATTTGATTCAGTTCACATCACTCAAGACACTCCTGCTGGAAATTTATCAACAAAAATCCAATAAGTAGAGCAAGATTTCAAGAGAGAACTTGAAGCTTCCATAAACCGGTTTAAGAGGTATGCAGATAAAGGTAGATGTTTTAAATCCTGGTGACATGGTATGGCTTTCTTCCAAGAATATTAAATCAACCAGACCCACCAAGAAACTATCCAAAAGATGGTTGGGTCCTTTTCAAATATTGAAGAAAGTCAGCTCTCATGCTTACCACTTCAATGGAAATCCATCCACCCAGTTTTCCATATCTCACTCTTGGAACCAGTCAAGACATCAACAATCCCAAATCGGCATCAAGAGCTTCCTCCTCCAATTATCATTGAAGAAGAAGAGGAATGGGAAGTCTCTCAAATACTGGATTCAAATCTCAAGAGAAGAAAATTATGGTATCTGGTGGAATGGAAAGGTTTCAGTCAAGACCCAGAAAGATCCACTTGGGAACCAGCCAAAGACCTCAAGAATTGTCCTGAACTTGTCAAAGATTTCCATTCTTTATATCCTGACAAGCCAGGACCCAATTCTTTAAAAGCTTGATCTTTTTATGGTGCTTGGTGGGGAGAGGAATTACCAAAAGTAAGTCCCACTCCTGGTATGCACCTTTAGGGGTATTCTACTCTTCTTTGTTGTAAGAATCACCTTGGCCACTCTGTGAGCACTTTGCAATTTGGACACAGATTTGTTGGCCTGGTTTTCAACATCAATTCCAAATCACAGCCATTTTTCACTTGGGCAAATGGACCATTCACTTTTATTTTCCTTTCCAAGTTTTCCAATTCAATACATTCCTTTTTCAAATTTATATCCTTATTTATGGCACTGGCGGGAGTGTAAACTACTAAAAGTAAGTTCCTCCCCTGGTTTACACTTCCCTGAGGGGTCTACAATCTTTTCAAAACATCACCTTGGCCACTCTGTGAGCACCTGGCATCAAATTCCTTTATCCAGGTCCCTGGCCACTTTCAAATCAACCATCAAAATCCATGATGAAGATTGGACTCCCCCTCAAAATTCATTTTTTCCTTTTTATTTTTCTTTTCCTTTATTTATATCTGTTTCTTTATCTTTATTTCTACTTTAATTTTCTTTTATTATAATCTTTATGCCAAAATTCTACGTCAAATTCAATCCTTCAACAATTTCAAAGCCAAATGTCAAGAGAAGACTACGTCAACCTCAATTAATATGCCAACATTATTATCAGCTCAAAATTTTCTTTGCAAGATTCAAATACCTCTGGAATCCCTCTGTCCAATCCGTCTCAACAGCCTCAACAGGCTTCTACCTTATCTTGGTGCTCAGGAGCTCACCATTCAAGGTAGGGGGGTACTGTCACAACCACAAGTTTGATCCTCCTCCTTGATGGTTGCAGCAATCCAACCTGGAGCCACGTTGGGGCCAATTGGTCACATCATATCATTTATGGCCAATTTGCCCCCTTGGGTGTTCTATGGCTCTTATGCCATAACCCATTCCAATGGCCTCAGGCCATATCCTTCCGTCATTGGCCTTCTTGGCCAATTTCCACCTCACCAACCCCCAGGCCCCCTAGCCATCACCATTGGCCTCTGGCCAACCCCTTTCATTAGTGGGGTTTTGGCCTAAATGGCCTTTTTGGGCCATTTAGGCCCCCTACGGCTTCCACGGTCCATAGGCCAATGAGGCCAAAGGGGGCAGCCAGGTGGGTCCCAAAACACAATTGGGCCCCTCTGAGCCATTTTTGGTCACCAATTCCTTGGACCCAAAATTGGCCAAAAACCCCATGGACCACCATGGACCATTATTTCAGCCATGGCCTATGGAAACCACCAGAGGCCACCAGATCAGCTCAGTCAGCCTTTCCCTTAACTTATGGGGAATTCTTTTCATTCCTTCATACCATCCGTACTCAAGGTTGTAGGTGTGGTGCATATATGGTATTATATACCATTATGCACCATTTTTTCTCAGCAATTCAATAGTGACGTTTTCAGGACCCATTTCCACCTTTACATATAAAGGTCTCAAAATTCAACGCCCATTTTGAAGGAGGATTATTCAGCTCATCAGTCTGACAAGTTATGGCGGCAATCAGGAGACTCTTCAAGGATCCCAACCACCTGTATCTACAAGAGTTGGGTTGGTACATTATTCAGGATTATTAAAAAGGGCCAATTCTCAAGAGGTATTACATCAATTCAAACAGTTGTCAAGGCATCAAGTATTTCAATACTCCTTGGACAACTCAATTCATCTGTACAGGCCTCATTCAATCAAACTGTATGGCCTTGGCCCAATTGGGCCAATCCATGTTCCACTGTGTGAATTCCATCACGCAGTTCAAATTTCAAGATGGCCAGAACTGTATTTCCCGATTCGGACAATACAGTCATTCATTCACCTTCCAGGATCAATCTTTCAAGTTTTCACATATGCTGGTCACCTTTCAGCACCTGGGGACTTTTTCCCCAGTTAATTAATATATTGGATTTATTTTTATCCTTATTTTCTTTTACCTTATTAAAGTTAATACTGATAATCTTAAGTTACTCATTAGCACCTTTTATTCTTTCTTTCCTTGCCTGTCAGTGGATATTGGTGGTCATATCCTTTACTAATTCCATTGTTCTTTCTGGCAGGTTGAAACAGTGAATTGAGGATTCACTTGGTTGGCTTCTTGGCCTTTGGCTTTTGGCTTCCTTCTTATTATTCTCTGTTATCTTTGGCATATTTGTCCTCTCTCTTATTCCTGCTTAAGAAATATATTCTGTAGTATTTCTTATCATCTTTTGGAGCCCTCCAAGTGAGTTCTTGATTCCTGAGTGCCAGGCCACTCTTGTATTCCACTAGAGCCCCTGTGACAAATAGCAAATTGTATGGCAGGATTATTTTGTTGTTTTTTTGTGATGAATTTTGAAAGGTTTTGAAATATTTTTTTTTCTAGAAATTTTCTCATTAGTAATGTTTTTTGGCAACAAAGTTGGAAAAAGTTTTCAGATTATAAGGTTTGTAAATCATTCAAAATATACATGTAATGTGAAGGATATCTTCTACAAGGAGTGATGTATCTTTTTTATTTTATCATATATAATGAGATTATGTCTTCCTTGATATCCAAATCACTATCAGAGCTGAAAGAATCCATGAAATGCAGTGGTTTTAATTTCTTAAGTAAAGTTAACCTTTGGAATTCTCTTGGAATTTTGAATTATTAGAAATTCTATATAAGATGAAATTTGAAAAAAAAATACTTAAGAAATGACCAGGTTATTCAAATTTTATGAAAGAGAAGGGAATTTTAATTCAATTAATGAGGTTTATATCAAAAAAAATTATTCTTTTAGTGAAGCCAAAGGAGGGATTTCAGTATCCCAAAATGGGATTTGGATCCAAAAACCCTAGTTTTTTGTACTTAAAAATACAACACCTCTTGAGGTGTTGGATTTCCAAATCCCAAAAACTTAATTTGAATTTTTTTTTAAAAAAATACAGGATTTTAAGTGTGGAATTTTGGAAATTTGAAACCTCCTAATATGATTTAATTATTCTCAATTTTTAGTAATAAATTTAAATAAATTATAAAAAAATTAAAAATGAAACTCTTTTTATCTCATTAGATTTTATTATAATAATATAATTTCAAATAATTCAAAATATTCAAAAGAGATAGATAAAATTTGTTTAATTCAAAATAATACCATATTTACTAATATTTCAATCATTATAAAACAAGAACACTATAAAATCAAATTAAAGAAATATTTTTATAACCTTTATTATTTAATTTCTCTAATTATATATTTATTTGATTTTTTTAGAAGAGTAAAAAAAACCATATCTAGAATAATTTTCTTTTAAATTAAACAATTGTTTTTGAAAAACTAGTATATAAATTTTTTTTTTAAAAAAAATGATTTCTATATGTAAAGTAGCAAGTAAAAAAAAAATTCAATAATTTAATTATTATTCAAAATTATTATTACTGTTATCATTTTAATCATTTTGTTTCTTTTTTTATAAAACTTCACTAAATTTTATCAAAGAATTCATTTAATTAAATGATGTACAAAAAAAAAAAAAATTTTTTTTTTTACTCAAGAATTTTTTATTATGACTGATTAATTTTGTTTTACTTTTTTAAGAAAAAAATATATAATGTTAATAAAAAAAACTAATTTTAATTTTTTTTTTCA
The DNA here is from genome assembly GCA_023105745.1 of Austropuccinia psidii. Classification (NCBI taxonomy): domain Eukaryota; kingdom Fungi; phylum Basidiomycota; class Pucciniomycetes; order Pucciniales; family Sphaerophragmiaceae; genus Austropuccinia; species Austropuccinia psidii. The sequence goes on along the minus strand of JALGQZ010000004.1, from coordinate 37,126,882 downwards.
TAATTTTTTTGAAAGTCAGAATTTAATTAGGTTTTGAATAAATGAATCAATTTTAAATAAATTTTTTATTTTATATTTTTTTTTGAATTATAATTTATTATTTCAAATTAAAAAAATTAAATTTGAATTTTTTTTGTTTTTTTTTAATGTTTATGATTTAGAATTTTTTAAGAAAAGTATTTTTATATATAAACTTAATAAATAAACTTCATATTTAGAAAATTTGTCTTATTATATACTTAAATAATTTTATTTATCTAATGTTTTAGTAGCTCTATTGCTTTTTTAAGAATCATATAAATGAATTTCATAGCCTTTTTTTTTTGTTTTTTGGAAATAAATTAAAAAAATTCTAATACTTATAGAAACTAAAAATAATTTCAATTTTTTTTTGAATTATTAAAAATATATAATGATATAGATATCAAGACCTATAAAGATTGGAAAATATTTTATTTTATTCTTTTTACTTAATATTAATATGTAAATTATTATAAAAAATTATTTTTAGGCAGTTTAATATCAATATTTGGTTCTTTTTGGGGGTTATTAGGAAATTATGGCTTATAATTTATATCTTTTGATACATGTTTAAAACCACTTTCTTTAAGAAGTATATTATCTTTCAATTAATTTCCTTTTATTCTTTGAAAAATAATCCCTTATTTTCTACAAAATATTATAAAGAAAATGATTATGATTAAATTAAGATTCAAAAGATGATTATTAATTCAAACTTTTTTCAATTTTTTTCTCATAATTCTGAGATTTCTTTATTGATAATAAAGGGGAAAAGGAATCATAAGCCTGAGCTTTGAAGGACAAGGTGGTCCTAGATTTAAGAAGAATCCTTAAAAAATTGATTGAAAGGAATATTTCTTTCAGATTAATCCATATAGAATGAAATAATACAATGGTATATTAACAATTAATTGGTATGTGTAGGAGGAAAAATCAATTTTCACACAATCCTTCATAGTTAACTAATATGATATTGAAAATAGCTTACCTTTAATGAAGAGTTACTAATTATTTTAATAGATTAAAAACATTTCTTGGTTTTTATTACTAAGAAATACATAATTTAAGCTTCAACTTGAAAATGAAATAAGAGTTTTTATAGTTATATTATCTTTTGGAGGTTCAAATAATCTATCTAAGTAATTGGTAGCTATTTTAATATAAACTTATTAATTTATTATTATTTGGATTTAGTGATCAAAATTAATTGGTAATTAGAAAAACCTCAAAAGAATAAATTAATAAAACTCATTAAATCTAATTTTGAGGTAAAAAAATAACAAAATAAGTGTTTGACTATTGATCTAAAATAATTTTTTTTTGAAAGAATTTAATATTTTAATCCATTAATTTTTTTCAATTCTCTCTATTTAATCCAATTTTGAAATATTCTAGAAGAAGTAATCTAAAATTAGAATATTTAAATTTATATCTTGAGATATTCAAGCTCAATAGTTAAATAATTTCAATTTCACAAACGCCTTCAATGCATGAAAGCCTTCGAAATTCACTCTTATAAGCCTTTATAAATATATAGCTCCAAGTATAAAATCTGTTAATTTCTATTAAGAGCTTTGACTCAAATACTCTATTTTAATTTTATATTAATTTTAAGATAGCTTAAAGTTAGTCAAATTATATATATTAAATTTAGATCTAAAACACAGCTATTTATTAATAATTTAAGAGACTTTTTTTTTGTTCTTTTTATTCAAAAAATTTCTCAAAAAAGTAAAATATGTATTAAATAAATCTTAAAAATTTAAATAAACAATAATTAGTTAGATGAATTTTATTACAGAGCTAATAGTGTTTTTTTGTTTGTATTTTGGAACTTTCGAAGTCTTGTTTTAGTAAATATTTAGTCTTATTTCAAGATTGAGTTAATCAAAATTTTATCATGATTTCTCAATATTTTAATTAAATTCAAAATTTTATTTGAGTAATTTTCCAATTATTGAAAAAAATAATATTTTGTCTCAAATCAATTAACAATTATTTATAAGACAAAAATAAAATATAAACAAAATCTTCAATTTTAAAAGAGAAAGTTTTGATTTCTATGTATGTAATTTTTCAAAAAAAGAGAAAAATTTACAAATGAACCAATATATTAATAGTAATTAGGAATATTAATTATTATTTTGAATTTTTTTATGGTGATCTAAAAATAAAAAATGGTATTAAATTAAATCTATTTTATATTATGTTTTGGTTATTATGAAAAGATATTTAAAAATAGAATTTTATTGTTCCTTGAACAAAATATCCATTAATTAAGATGAATAATATAGAGAATATTAATAATTTAGATAAATAATATTGATTATTTAATAATAAATTAATTTCAATAAGTAATTAGAAAAGAAAATATTTAATTATTCACCTCCTTAACCAATGTAAGAAGTAAAAATTAAAGAAAATTTCTTTGAAAATAGAATTAAGTAGTATCAAAAAGAAAAAAATAATCAAATCCAATCGAGATATATCAAATGGAATAAGTTCTTAAGGATCTCCGATTTTAAAAATTTCTTTTATAGGATCCAAAAATAAATTCAATTGAAAATAGATTCAAAGAGAATTATTTCAAGATTTTGTTTCCAAAAATTACTTAATAAATTCATTTTATTAATTCATAATGAAAAAACTTGTTCAAATTTTAATAAGATTCACATTAATCAACATATAATCATTCAAGATATTATTACATAGATTGAATTTTTAAATTATTTGTTTAAAATTTATCTAGAAAATTTTCTGAAATGGAAAATATTCTTGTGAAAAAGTTTGTGTTCCTAAAAAGAGGAAATCGTTTAAATTATGAAGATTTGTTAATTTTGAAGAATTGTTTTTCTTCAAAGTTATATTTTAAAAATTGAAGCTTAATATTAAAATAAAAATTACTCATAAACTTCAAATTGTATTTCTTTTAATTTTCTATTAGTGTATTATTCTATGAAAAAAACTATAATTGAAAAAGATTGAAATGAAATTTACTTTAATTCAGAGTATACTTCAAGAGGAGAGTATTCATTTAATATAAAGATGTATAATCTAATGAAAAAAGACTATTATGTTCTCAAAAATTGGTTCCTTTTTTTGGTTTAGTACAAATAAAAGCTCGAAATCATGGTATAATTACTTCAAAAAACACCTTCAATATCCTTGATTCCAAAATAAATCATGCTGATATTTTTTTTCAAAAGAAAACAAGGAAATTCCAATCTTTTTTGTGCTTTTGAAAATTTATGATATTAAAATAAAAGTAAGTAAAAAATGGAATTTTTTTTTGAAAATTTAAATTTTATCCTTAATAAAAATTTTAGACTTTATTGGAAACATAAACTTTTTTGAAAGATAAAATAAAACCACCAATATAATGATGGCTGGGTTTTAGGTCTAAAATTGAAATAACCAGCCTTTTTTTGGTCTAAAACAGGTTCAAATGATTCAATAATTAGATTTATTATTATAAGTATTTTTCTAATTACTAATAAGAAATTTTTTTACTTTTTGAGGACAAAATCTTGATTTTATAAGAGTGATTCTTCTTTGACCCATATTTTTCTTTTATGATTGATTAAGTTACACTCAAACCAATAAATAAAAGGGTTAAACAAAAAAAATATTTGAAACCCTTGAAAACATTTCAAAAATCATTTTAATCATTTTTTGAACTATTCATAATATTTTTACCTTTTAAACAGCTCAAAAGTGAATTAAAGCTGCTTCTATCACTGTAAAAATTGTGACTATGTTTAAAAATTTACTTTGATAGCTTTTGGGTTTGTTTTCCTATCAAAATTAATATTTAAGGCTTTGTTCTTATATCAATTTCTTGAGGTCCTTTTCTAAATTCATTCCAATCTAAATTTCTCTTAAAGAAATTTGATTTTCACATTTAATATCCCTATAAGAGTATTTTTTGATTAATTCTTATTTTTGATAACAAAAAAAATCTTCATTTTATTTTTTTCTATACTAATAAATTTAAAAATAATAATTCTGTAATTTCTCCCTTTAAAAACTATTAAAATAACCATTTATTAATGAGCTTACCTTATAAAGATTTTCAATACAGGAAAACTATTTTATTTTGAATCAAATTTTCATATAAAGACCCTGAACCATATATGTGAAATGAAAAAAGAAAGAAAATTATTGAAAAAATATCATTAAAAAGAGAGGCCTCAAATACTGAAAACTGATACAAAATTACTTCTTGAAAGCCTAAATAAAAAAATTCTTCAAAATGAAAACGAAGTCCATATTCTGTATAACTTCTTGTTGATTATTAGAAATTTACTTGTGTGTTTATTAAAATATTATTTCTATATTAAGAATAATATCTTGAGATTTTATGTAGAATAAAGAAGAAAACCTTTTAGTGTTCTGAGTATTTTAACTTTGAGTTTTTCAAAATTATATGGAATATTGTTAAATTGGCAATCAAAAGGGTACCTAATAAAATAATTCAAATCGATTTTTTTCTAATTGAATGAAGAATGTAAGTGAATCCCAATTCAATAAAAAATTCAATTAAAAACTACTACGTTTTTTATTGTTTTAATGTTAACTTTTCTATTCTTGAATTTGAAACTGAATATCTTTAAGTTGAGTTCAGTGTTTACCTCCAAATAAAATGGTAATATAATTTTTAATTTCAAAACGTCTAAAAACATATAAGATCCTGTTTTTGAAAAAAAATATAATAAATAAAGAAAAAAAGGCAATGAAAAAAGAAATTAAAATCAAAAAAAATGAAAAATGGATCTAAAAACCACAAACCTAAATATTTAGGGAAAAATCAAAAAAAAAGAAGATTAAAAGAGTCAAACAAAAAGGAAATATGACTTCCATTTTTTTTTAACTTCCCAAAACTTAATTTATTAATTTCAATTTCCTTAGAGGAGCTTTAACTGTTTCTGTAAATATATCTGCAAGTTACATTCTGTAGGCAAATATATTTCTTTGACAGATTTCAATTATAACACAATTGCTGTATAAATTTGAAAATTTTTAGTTGTATTCTTCTTATTACTGTTGGAATTACCATTTTTCTATTTTTCCTACAGAAAAATTAGAGAAATACTTCATTGTTTAATATTCAAACAAAAAATTCGAATTAATAACTAATAAGATCTGGACTTCTCAAGAAAAATCTTGGAGCCTGAAAAAGAGAGATTTAATCAATAAAAAGAAATTAGTTGGCACTAATAGATTTTATCAAGGCTACTCCAAGAAAGAATTAATGTACACCAAATATTAATTCCGGAACCATGTTCACATGCCCAAGATTCAATTTTTTGAAATGATTTTATTTTTAGTAAAGAAATTTTTTTTTGGAAAAATAGGAAGGCAAGTTTATTTATTTTTACAAAAATAATCTTAATATGACCTGCATTTCAGGACTGTAAACCAAGTAGGACTATCGACATTTTAAAAAAATTACTTTTAATTGCAAAAGATAACCTATGTTATTTATACTTATGAAGCTAATTATTATTCTCTTCATCTTGGGGAAACTGATTCCATTCTAAGTTTGAAAATTTTCTCTTCAGATAAAATATTGATTTCTGGTAAGGAGTAATTGTTATTGCCTACACCAGCTGCACTTGAGTTCATTAAATTGGAGTATGGGAAATGAGTATTTCGAGGATTCTTGGGTAGAGTATCTGAAATTAATTGAGCTTGGAAAAATTTCCCCAAAGTATAGAAAAGGAATTTTCATAGAAAGGAGGGTAAAAACCATTATTTTGAAATATTTCTTATCAAAAAGCTTATGAGGATCACATGCATTGTTTAAAACTCCTGATTTTTGTAATGATATTAAGTTTTTTAATAAGAGAAAACTTTTCAATTTCTTTTCTTCAAGGTAAAAAATTCACTTTCATTTCATCTTATTAGTTTCAAATGCTCATTATTTAATTTAAAAAATTGAATCCAACTTGTTTCAAATACACAATAAATAACAATTAATGCCAACAATGGTATTAATTGGCTGAAATAATGTATAACATATGGTCATTTCTAATTTTTTTATGAATAAAGGAAGGTTTACAGAAACATGTGAAGCCATATTTTTGTATTTTCAAGCACAATTAGGGATATTTCAGAGACCATGTTGCATACAAGACTTCAAATATTTAAGGAATATTATTTGGTTTTACATCAGTATTTGTAACATGAAATTGGAGCGCAGGAAAACTTTTCATATATTAATTTCAGAGCTCTATTGAAATCCATAAGAATTGATATTATGACTGATTCATGATACATCCACTTCCAACACATTTAGAATATTGATGAATAATCGCCCTGAGAGGAAACAGAAGAATATTACTAAGGATTCAAAAATACATAATTGGATAGAGTATGGTATGAATAGAAGCTGAGGTAAGGTTTTTGTAATTTAAATCTGTTTGATTTATTTTTACATAAAAAAAGTTCTCCTCATTTAATATTTCTTTTGTCAATTCTGCTTCATTAGACTCAAACTTTTATGAATTTAATATTATATCGTTTCTTCCTCATTTTGTTTTGAATTAAAATCTCGTCTTGAGGTATACAATTCAACTACATTTATAGAAGCTCCTGAGTATAGATAGGACTTATCTTTATAGAACCCATATTATTTACATAAAGAGAAAGTGGAAATTTTCTCTATATTTCTGTATTTTGAGAATTTCTTTCATCAATCTTGATTTGGTTTTTTGGCTCAGATGAGAGTTTTTCCTGTTGGATTCTTTATATACGTTTTTTCAAAGTGGTTCTTCCAAGCAGTGATTGTTTCACAATCTCTTAATGAGAGTTCTGTCCTTCAGTTTCCCATTTTTGTGAAAATATAAAATCCTTCCAAACATTCTCCACCTTGAAGCATGTACATTCATTGTTTTCTTGATACATATCCTTAAAGACTTTTATCCGATCTAATAGTGACAACCCAGTTGATGAGCTTCTTGAAATCAAGTTATAGAGTGTCTGTCTTCCAGAAAAACCCGATATCAAAGGAGAGGATTGCCATTAGATTCTTGAGATGAATGCAAGACATAAGTACTAATCAAACTTTAATTTGGTAATCATTTCGATTGAAGAGATTTGTAAATCTGTTAAAGCTCTTGGAGGCCCCCAAATTAAAAGTCTAACCAGTTTTTCTTATGGAATTTCCAAGTTATTGAGTGAGATAAAGCCATGACCTGGCTAGATTCTCTTCTTCATAAGTTAGCCAGTTAAAACAATTATTTATGGATTTGATAGCTGTTGAGATTTTTTAAACACTATTTTTTTGTTTTTGGGTTATGGCTCATGACGGTCAGAGATATTCTTTTTTGACTCAAAATTATCCTATATGGAGGTCAAACCTGAAATTTTGGGCGGAAATAGAGATTTTTTGAACGAAATGATATTTGGAATTCGTTGAAATGGACTAAAGCTCCACTTTCCAAGATCTCAATTCCAAAAATACATCTATGTTTTATATAAATAATCTTCTGTAATTATTTTTTTACAGGATTTTTTGAAGAAGAAAGTATTGAGAATATTTAAAGTTTTTCTATAAAACTCAACTGAAGAAGCCGCTTAAAGAAGTGTTTCAAGCCCCTCTTGAGTTCAATATGGGTTCAATATTTAAAGATCTCTATTATATTAAATACATTACTTATGTTCTATCCGTTTAATCTGGGAAACTGCTAAATAAAGGAAAAAGAAATTAAGATCACTTTTCTGATGATTAATAAGGCTTTCATGCTTTCAAAAGAAGCCTTTAAATGCTCCCAAGGAGAATTGGTTAGTGGGACTTATGAGCCTTAGCTATTCAATGATTATTTTAATTTCATTTCTCTAATGATTAAATCAATTTTTTATCATTAAGATTCTAAAGACTTATTTCTGTGTTCTTTTTTTAGAAACAATGAAAGGGAAGCTTTCTTACCATACGAATATTTCACTTACTGTTGATTGGGTTTTGAATCCCTTTTTACTGATTATCAAGTCACAGGATCTAATAGCCAATTTGAGAGTGATAAGCTTCCAAAAAGACCTACAGACCATAATTTAAATCAAGAAAGGTTAAAGAATATCATTAAGCTTAATTTCAATTTTTAAAATTACAATATTTTAAATAATGAATTACTATATTCAAAAATTTACTTAATGTATTTAATTATTAAATTTAAAGCTATTGTTAAATTTTAAAACTAAATATATTTTTTATACAATAAGAATATTTACCTTAAAGAAAAATTGGTGATTTAATTTTGAGAGGGAATTTCAATTTTAAGAAAAACCGAATTAGAATTCCATTTATTAAAACTAATAAATAAAATTTAAATTTACTATAATAATTATTGTTAAAACCTTTCTTTTCTCTTAAAAAAGAGATATATAAATTAATAAATTTAAATTGAATATTTTAACAAGATAATAATGATTAAATTATTTCAATATATATATATATATATATATTAAAATTTTAAGTTTTCTTAATACTAATAAAAAGCAAGATGAATGAATAAAATAAGTAATATCAATAAGAATACTGATAATAGGGGGTGTCAAGGCTATCAAATTTCACCTCAAAATAAAATGGGATTTGTCTTCCAAATCCCATAGGAAAAACCCATGCTTTCATGAGTAAATTACATGTAATTTTAAATGAGTCCCATGGTATTTGAGAAAATACCAGGCCTCAGGGCTTGCTGTATTAAGCCTAGCCAACATTAAGATTATATAGATATTTCTTTTTTCTAACTATATTATCTATCATCTTCTCAATAAATTATTAAAAATTCCTTATAAACTCATAGGATGACTTCTTATTTCTTTTATTTCATACCAATGCCTTTCTATATATCAAATACAATCCAGTCAAATATGAATACTACTTTAAAATTTAAGTAAATATCAACTAATTTGATAAATGATGATTATTTATAAAAAAATAAATTCTCTTTCAGTTAAATCCAGCTTTGAGGAATTTTTTGGGACTATTGGTTTTAACTCTATAGTAAGTCCCCCTTTATCAAAGTAGTATGGCTTTTAGCATATGACAATTGGGGTGAATGATGAGTTCAATAATATAGTAATCCTTTTTTCAAGAAGAGGTCAATATCAATGGAAAAAATACAAAAGGAAACATATGGAAGAAGAAAATTTAAAGCTCAAAGGAAAGAGGAATGGTTTAAAATACCATAATTATCTGTCCATTTTTCATGGAATTAAAAGCACTGTTTGGTCACAAACCTAATATAAATTCCATTGGACGTTGATATTATCAATAAATTGAAGGTTTGAATAAGGAAAAGGTTCATGAAATGGAAACCATAAGCTTCAGTAACTATCTTTTTAATGAATTCATGAGTTAATGAAGCTTAATATACAATAAAAATATTTTTAATTGTTTGGATTAATAGCTCAATATCAAACCTCTTCTTAATAATAATGAGCTCATTCAAAAGAACAGCCTAACTTATGAATCAGTGCTTATGCTTAAGAATTATAATTTCTGATTCAATTATTTACAAATTTTCATCTCTTTGGCTAAGTAAATTCAATCCACTTTTGTCACAAAAGAAGAATGAAAAATTTCCCCCAACCTGAATTAGAAAAGTGTTTTGATTATAAACCCCATTAATATGTTTTCACCACAATGTGGAAATTTTTGGTAATACATGCACAAAGCTAATTATTTGAAATATCATTTTTTTTCAATTTAACTTAATTAATACTTTTAACAGTCCAAAAAGAAATAAAACTTCCTTTTTTGTAGTAATATGAGGATAACTTTCTTGAAAGTCAATTGTTTGAAGAGGTGAAATTACAAAATCAAATGGAGTTTTATGAGACCAAAAAAACAGGAAAAAGGTGTTTTAAAAATAAAACCGAAATGGGGAATTGTATTTTAAGTAAAAGAAATTCCAAATGGATTTCATTATAGCAGATTTAAATTCAAACAGGCCTATCTCTTAGTTGGAGAAAATTGATGCAGTGATAAATAACAAATGAGGTGTAATTTCTTTTCTATAAATAGATTAATCTTTAGTTTCTAATTTATGAAAAGAGCCCATTTCTATATTAATTGGGCCATGTACTTATCAACTTAGTGTCATTATAAATAACATATAGATATCTATTGCTTTGATTTTTGAAAGAGGTAGTTTATTTAATGTATTTATTATATATTAATAGCAGTTGAAAGTTTTTCTAAGTCTTAATTTCAGTGAGACTTCTCTGTTTTTGAAGTGTTGCATTTGTTTTTTTCAAGTTCAAATTTGGGACCCAACTTGGATTTTTTATTTTTTTAGTATTAATCAGTATTTTTTTTAAAAAATCTCTTTATTTGTTTTTATTTGAATTTTCTCTAAAATCTTAAAGCCAATTTCTTTTTTATTTCTATTTTTTAATTCCAATTTTTTTGAAATCTTATTTTATCCCGATTAAGTTATTTTTCTTGAGGAAAATCTTTGATTAATAATTTCTATTCCTCCGTAAAGTTTTTAAGCTTTCTTTTATTGAAAACTTCATCTTAACTGACCTTTCTTTCAATCAATAATCAAAATTTTAGTAATTCAATTTTATTTCATTTTGAAAAATGATTACTTAATTTTTAAAGATCATTTTTTGTTGTTTTTTTCTATAATGAGGATTTTTTTGGAATAAAAGTAATTATTTTCTCAGTTTTTTTTTTTGAAAAAAAGAAGGGATCATCATTGTTATGATAATAATAATTATTTTTTGATATTTTTTCAATTAAATGTATCATCTTCTTCATCATATTAATCAACTTTATTATCAGCCTCATCATTTTCATCACCATTATAATCAGTCAGAACCCCCATTTCCACCATCACTAGTTCCCCCATTACCATCAATATTATCACCTTAAATAAATGAATTCAGAATTAATTCTAAAATATATTTTAAAACCTTCTATCTCTTTTTATAACCTATTCACCTTAATTTATGAATTTATTTCAAATCTACATTAAGAATTATATTCTTTTAAATTAAAATTCATTCTTTTCTCCAAAAATTTAATAAAAAAAAGAATTTTACTTATTAAATTGATTTGTAATTTCATTTTATTTTTTTCTTTTTTAATTATAATATTTCTTCATTCTACTTGTATTTCCTAATGAATTATTACTATTATTATTATTATTAGCTCATTTCAAATGAACTAATAGGGGTGTAATATCCATAAGTGGCTCATGAAATATGACTATTTCTTTCCAATCCATTGAATTATCATCTTATTGAAAATTTGGAAGAATTAATTCTTCCACATATGATTCTCAAAACCAATATTATGTCTCCATGGTTGAGATTCAAAAGATGATTAATAGAATATTTCTCCTTCTGATGTCATGGCTAGTACTAAACCATATATGGAAAATTAAGAATGTAATATTAAATAGCAATCAAAACCAACTTTTCTTACTCATTCGGAAAGATAAAATTTTTTTAGAATTGAAAAATTCCCTCAGCACTTGTATTATCCAAAAAATATTAAAAAACATTTTCTACTATTTCAATTAATATAAAAGAATAAAATTCAAATTGGTTAAGACTTCCATAAATAAATACCTGTAATAAAATTTATCTCCTAATTTATATAACACAGAAACCTTCCTTATCATTTTTTATTTATGAATTATCACCTTTTGGTCATTCTACTCCAACATTCTATTTACTAAAATAACCTATATATATACTAAACACATTGTCTAATTATAGAAAAAAACTCAAAACTAATTAGAATATATCAGTTGGTATAATGAAAGGAATTGGCTTTTTTCCAGGTTCTGATTCTGGTGAATATTCAGGTATGTAGCATTTCTTTAATTTTTTTCAGCAGAATTACCAATTATCTTAAAAATTATATGTTTCTTTTTACTCCCAAAAACTATAATTATATCTAAATGATACTCAAGAAGTTGATATAAAATGGTAAAAATTCATAAATTAATATCATTACATTTATTCAATAATTATTAATTTTCCTAGAATGGCTGCAGATTAAGATAAAAAATCAATGCAAGATTCTCTCAACTAGCAAATTTTAGTGAACTCAAATGTATTTTGCATATGTCCATTGAAGAAACCAAAATGATTTCCAAATTAATTTTGACTTAAGAAGGATTCTTCATTAAATCTCATTAAGATAAGAATAATATCAATTCATGGACTTATTGTATCTTATCTTTCATTTAAAAAATCTATTATCAGCTCATCCCAACAGTATCCTCCCTTTCTGGAAATGTCTCTAACTTCCAGGAATTGAAAATAGAGATTGAGGTTTGGAATAAAACTGCAATGATTCAAATACTATGGAAGACTTCGAAAATTGTTAATTATACTTCTAAACCTCCTACTGAACTTATTCCAAATTGATTTGGAATTATTTTGAAGGCCTAATGCCTGGAACCTCCCAGGAGCATTTGTGGGAGGTTCCAGGGTGAGTGGTGGGGTGATGGAAGGTGTTGTTGGAGTGCAGTTGGAGGTGGATGAACAGATAGAGAAGATATCTGTTAAAAAATAAAAAATTAAGTGATTTACCTATAATTAAAAAAGTGAAAGAATTTTAGTATGAGTTATTTAAAAAAAACTTAATTGAGAGGTGGAAAAAAAAAAGACTTACCTGAAAAAAAAAAAAAAAATTTGGAAGAATCTAAAAAAAAACAAAAAAAATTGAAAGTGAGGGGTGAAGAAGTGAGAGGTTGAGGCTGTTAAAAAAACAAAAAAAAAGAATTACTTGTTTCAAAATAAACTTTAATTTTTGGTTGAATAATCTTAATTAAAAAAATTTGAGCTTGAAATAAACAGCTGGGAGAAAAAAAAGTCACTCAAAATAAAAAAATGAAATTACACTTTAGAAAAAAAAACCAAACAAAATAATCAAAAATCAAGAAAATTAAACTAAAGGAAAAAAAAAAGTGAATCAAAATAAAAAAAAAGGAAATAAACTAAAGAAAAAAAACAAAAATATAAAAACATAAAAAAATAAAAAAATAAACATATAAAAATACATCCAAAATATTCTCAAAAAAAAACAAAATTCCTCAATTGATCACCAAAAAATTAAGATAAAAGAAAACAAAAATAAATTCAAGAAACATGTAGAAAAAAAAAGCAAAAAAAAAAATAAATGTCCAAAAAAATCAAATCACCTAAAAAGGGAAAGAAGTGCCCATCCACTTGTATTGGGCAAAAAATCCAAAAGAAAGGAAATGCATAGGGACTCTTCAATTTCATTTGTAACAGGCTTGTACTTTGGTATTTGTCACAAAAACACTTGATGCAAAACTTGCCTGAATTTTCAATTTTGTAATAAATTGCAATTAAATTTAAAAACATAAGATGAATTTTAATTTGGTGCCCCAATTACACATAAACATCAACTTTATTTAACAAATAACCAAATATAAAATGATTACATGATGTATAGCTATTACGTCATTTTTTATTGATTAAATTCAGAATGCCTTCCAGCTCCGCAATTGGCCTGCTTGATGACAATTCCCCTATAGTGAGATCCATCTGGCATTTCTTTTCCTTAAATTCCAATTCATGATTCCACTTTTTTTTTTCAAATTCTTGTTTCTTGGAATGTTGCTTCTCATTAAACTCCATTTGCTTTTTCAAACCATTGCTTTTCCATGTTTCTCACTTTCTCTTCATTCCACCTCTCTCTGTCCCACTCCAAAAAATAATTTTTATTGGTTTCATGGGCTACAAAGTATGATTTTTGTCAGTACAATTGATCAGAGTAACCATAAATCCAAAACATACCCTTTTTCCATGATTCAAGCAAATTTGCATATGTTGGTGCAAACATATCCATTGGCCTTTTCCTAGAACCACTCTTGTCATTCAAGTTGGGCCTCAATGCTTGATTATGCTTATGTGTTGAATGTGTTATGAATTTACTTTTCTGGTAAAAGAAGAAATAATCAACCATGGATTTCATAAGTATTAGGCTTAAACATACTTACTGATTCATCTTGAAGGTTTTCCACTTGAAGCAAAGGAACCAGATTGAGTGGTCATTCCAAACCATTATTATCCTTTAAAAAGCAAATGATGTTTAATTATTTCAGCTAAAAAAAGGAAGAGACGATAACTTACCTTATCAGGAAAAACATCATAATCACCATTTAAGCTGTCTTTTTCTTGTGAATCATAGCTTGCAATGGGAGTGACATTGGGATTATGGCCAAAGAACACATCCATTTCAACATAGCAAATACACATACTTTCAAGCTTTTCACTCATTTATTTTATTCCTTTACTCTCATCTTCTTCTGTTAGTCCAGCCTCAGTTAAATTTTCAAATTTTTTTTGCTGTCATATACTTCTTTTTATATTTTCACCATTGATCTCAAATGCTTCTTGAGCTAAGGTTTAGGCAGTTTTGTGATTTTTTGTTGACCTGAATGGCCATAAGCTGAAATCCATGCTGCTTTGATGATGGAGGTCTTCCAATAGATGTTGAGCCACTAGTACTAAAACATGACTTGAAATTGGATTTGACTGAAAGCCAATTAATTATGGCTAAATAATCTGTACATATTAAGTGACCTGATGGATGTGGCAGGCCAGAGGTGATCTTTATATCTGACTTTATGTGTCTTGCTTTGGAATGAGGCATTATTATATGGAGGAAGAAGTATAAATAGACTGTAAGCTGTTTGGTCAGACTGTCCAAAATGGAGTGTAGAAGAATATGTTGTACAGTTATGAATTGTGAGTACTCATTTGGGTTAGGTTTCAAACTGAAATCCCAGATTCATGGGATTTGGTCAATATACCAGGGGACTCAGTTGAAATGCCATGGAATTAACACATAAAAAACCCGGGATTCAGTGTTGGGATTTGGGTTCCAAATCCTGTGTTATTTTAAGGTGGGATTTGGTGACTTTGACACCCCCTATTATTTAAGAAATTTAAAATTAAATTTTTGGAAATATTACATAACTATTAGTGAACTTATAAGATATATGATTTTATCATATATTGAATAAGTTCAGATTATAGGTTTTTACCACCATAGAATAAAAATATTTCAAAAAATTAATTCTATAATTTTTATTAAATTATATTAATTTGATTCATTTTATTAAATAACTTTTTTTTTAAAAAAATAAATAAATAAATAAATGATTATAATCAGAATCTAATACCATTCAACTAAAAAATCCTCTCATAATTTAAATAATAATTTTTACTGATTTTTTTTTTAAATTAACCAATTTTCCCCCTAAAAAAAATTATTTCAAGAAGAAATAAATTAATTAAAAAATATATAAATCATGAAATTTAAAGGGAATTTTTTTATTTTTTAAAAAAAAAAAAAAAAAAAAATTTTGATCAATTTAACATTATTTCTTAAAAAAATTCCACCCTTTTTCCTTTTTTTTCTCAAAAAAAAAAAAAAACTTTAATTTCTATAATATATTTTTTTTATCATTTTCAAAAAATTTACTTCAAAAGATTAAATTGAATTTAATTAACTTTCAAAAACCTTATTTCAAGAGAAAAAAATAATTATAGAAACTAAAAAATCAATTAGAAGATACTCTAAAGTGAAATTTGGCCTCTTAGATTAAAGAAATCAATGACAAAGAATGAAATCATTTGATTTTATGGATTTATAAGTAAGATCAAAAAAAAATTCAAGATTAGAATGATGGGGAACCAATTCTAGTCAGGTTAGGACTTTAACTTTAAAAACAATTTCAACATAAATCCTCTAGAATATTTATTGAAGCACAACAAAAAAAACTTCTCAATAATGGGATTCCATCTTTTTCCAATACTGTTCATGAAGATTTAACTCCTCAATAATTTGCATCATCTTTAACATTTACAAAAAAATGATTTTTAAATAAGCCAAATAGATACTTGAATGGTAAATTCAATTTAATAAAATCAATGAATAAATAAATTAAAATAAAACTGAGAAAGTATTAAATGGGAATTTTATATTTACTTAAAATAACTTTTCATTTGATTTTTCTTAAACTAATTGAATATTTCAAATAATTTTTAAGGCTAATGATTTTATTAATTTTACTAAAATATCTATTGATACTATTACTTATACATTTTTTGAGGCTTTATGTTAAGGTTTCCAAAATATTAATAAGTTTTTTTTTACTTTTCATGATATAAAATCTGATAAATTTTTTTTCAAATTAACTAGAATTTTTATTTTATTATTTGATATATTAATCCCCAAAAATAAATATTAAATCCTTTATATAATAATTAAATGACTACTAATGAATATTGAAATTTTTTAAAAAATATATATATATATGAAATTAAAATACCTTATTAATTCCAAAAATCATCTTGGTTTTTTTTTTAATTTGAATTTTAGAAAACAAAATAAGTACTTCAAATATATTTAATTTGTTAATTTATTTAAGTCCAAAATAAATTTCAATATTTTATTTATAACATCATTTCTTGTTAATTAAATTAATAATTGATTCAAAATATGTTTCTGACTGATTAGATTATAACATTACAATGGTAATCTCATGTTTTTTTTTGTTTTTTTGTTAATCATTTTGAGAATTCAATTAAAGACTAAGATTTTACTTTTCAAAATTACTCTGTGTTTTAAATTTCTTTTATTAAAAATTCAATTCCTTCTCCTTTTTTTTCATTTTCAAATGATATTTCTATTTGTTTCTAAATCTTATACTTCTCAAGTCACTTAATTTAAACCTCCTTCTCCTCTTTCCACTTCATTTATTCCCAATCTAATCTTTCAATCTCACTTTAATTCCATTCTATTTAAAATAATAATATCCCATCCCATAACCTCTATTTAAAAATATCAAAATTATTACTACTCATCATCATAGCATGCATTTAATACAGATTCATAAAATGGCATGGTGTGATTTTCATTTTTTTTTTTTTTTTTTTTAATTAACCACTCTTGGAATTCAAATTCTTTAATAATTCATTCTTGATAGGCTTCCAAAAAATGATTTCATTTTTTCATTTTAATTTAAATCATCATAATATTAATATCTATAATAAATTTTAAATCAATTTTTGAAATTATTGATTTAGTAAACTTTTTTCTTTTATTAATATTTAAATTAAAAAAAAAAGTTTAAAAATAATTTGAGAAATAATTAGAAAATAGTGATAAAAAAAAAAAAAAAAAAAAAAAACAGAATTTTTCTTATTCTTGATCTTCTTATATAAACTAATAAGAATATATTTATATTTAATTATAATTTAAGTTTTATTGAGATATATATATATATATTTTAAATAATAATTTCTAAAATTAATTTGATTTTTATAAAAAAAAAAAAATAAAATAAATAAATAAGATATAAAAAAAAAATAAAATTCATCATTATTTAAATATTTTTTTTTTTAAAAAAAAAAAAAAAAAAAAAAAAAAAAAAAAAAAAAAATTTTTTTTTTTTTTGAATTATGATGATTATTTTTAAATAAATAAAAAAAAAAAAAATTTTTTTTTTTTTTTTTTTTAATTGTTTATTAAATTAAATTAAAAAAAAAAAAAAAAAAAAAAAAAAAAAAAAAAAAAAAATCAATTATTTATTTATAAAAAAAGAAAAATTTTAAAAATGTTCTTTTTTGTTAAAAAAAGCAAAAATTTTAAAAATTTTATTTTTATTTTATTTTTTTTTTAATTTTTTTTAATTTTTTTAATTTTTTTAAAAAATTAAAAGAATTCTTATTATTATTTTCAAAAGATTTTTTAATTTTTATTTTAAAATTAATTCATTTGAATTGAATTGAAATTGAAATTGAAATTGAAATTGAAATTGAATTGAATTAAATTGAAATTGAATTCAAAAAATTTAATATTAAATTTTTATTTAAATCTAAAAAAAAAAAAAAAAAAAAAAAAAAAAAAATTTTTTTCATAATATTTATTTAATATATATATTTTTTTTATTTTTAGATTAAGATTTTAAATTAAATTAAACTTAAATATTTTTTCAACTCTGAGAGAGGCTAATAATAATAATAATAATTCAATTTTTAAACAAAAAAAAAATATTTCTCCTTTCAAAGATTTCAAATCAATTAAATAATATATATATAATTTTTTTTTTTAATAATTATTTATTTTATTTTTATCTTTTAAATTTTTATATATTTATTTAATTTATTATTATTATCTATATATATATATATTATAATTAACTTTTTTTTCTTTATAATTTCTTATAAATATTAAATAATAATAATAACAAATAAATTAAATAGATTTTTATTTTTTATAATAATAATTAATTATAAGTTTTTATATGCTTGATTATCACAAAAAAATTCACTTATTATTTATTTTTGGTTAGGTTAATTTCGTCTAAAAATGTTTTTTTAGCATCTATTTTAATTTTTCAATATTTATTGAATCAATATACTGGATAATTTAAGGTTTACATTAGGCCCCAAATGCATGTTTAATGGGCCCTTCAAAAGATAAGGTTTTTGTTTTTGCTTTCATGTTTCTTTTTAAAAAAACAAAAAGCTTTAACAATTAAATAAGAAACCCAAAAAAAGCAGAGGTGGAAACTTTACAAAGTCAGGGAAATTAGCTTTTGTGGAGGTTGCTCTACAGTTATACAGTACAAAATGCTTGATTTGTAACACGATCAAATGAGATTAGCATAAGAAATTACGAAAACCACAAAAATTTCCATCTTTGGGATTTTTGGTTATTACTAATGTAGCAAGCAAATCCATATACTGTATATACATCACAAATTTAAATACTTCTTTCGGTTTTGTAACAAGAATAATAAAAAGGTTCAACAGTTAATAAGCTTTCATTTTCATTCCCTGAGTCTTTTCTTGATAACAAATAGTAATAATAATGAATCGTAGCACAGTAGCTTTTTACATGGGTAAATATAAATGTGATTAAATTGACCGCGAATTTCCTGTCATTTTAATCTTTTAATGATTTATTCATATATGAAATATCAAAAAAAACGTCAAACTTCTTTTACAGAGCAAACTTCAACTTCAATTCCTGCATCAATAGCAAGTAAATTTATCCACGCCTAATTCCAAGACAAACATCAGTCAAAACGTTTTTCAGAACAATCATATTTGAAAATTTGACGACCTTTTGTTTTTCTGATAATTTATCACCAGGTCCTTTTACTTCAACAAATCTACAAACATTTTCGTCGGATTTCCAAAGACTTCAAGTAAAACCATTATATTAATTTTGAGTTTTATCAAGTAGTATAATCTTTTAAATAGATTTACTTACCAAAGATCTGGTCCACCTGTAGACCAATATAACCAATCCTCTGAAAAGACTTGACAAATTTTCAGAACGGCTTTCAAGCCCAGACATTTTACAATTTCTAATAAGTCTTCAAGTTGAAATTTTTCCCAATTGATGCCAATACATAAAGTTTTTTTTGAACTTTCTCTTTTATAAGTTTCTATTAATCTTTCTGTAGCTTCAATTATTCCTCTGTCTTTTAATCTATCAACTCGATCTTCAATCAAAGGTCTTCGAACTTTTTTTGAATTTGATTGAATTGATTTCAGCCCTATGTTTTAAAAATTAGCCCTCTCGTCAAATTTAAAAACTTACCGATGGCAAAGGCGTCGGTAGTAAGATCGAGCGGCGCGGTTTGAAATGAGGTCTCAAAAGCTCCATCAACTGGGGCAAAAAGGATGTCCCAAAAGATTAGAGAAAACTAAGGTCAAGAGAGATTTTGTCAATAAAACCAATTAACTTTTTTAATAATTCAAGTGTAAAGAAAATCAAGAATGTAAGCCAAAATTTACAATCATTTTTAAGATCTGAGTTTCTGAATGAAATCCACGCCATCCTTTAGAAGTATAATGTTCCAAACAAACTTCTTCGACGGTTAATTCAGCTGAGTCGAAAATTCCCAACCAACTGCTTTTTCTGCCAATCTCATGATCATCGCTAAGTTTGGTACGATAGATTGAATTTTTTTTGAAAGGTTGCAAATCGTCTACTAATTCGACATTCTTTGAAAGACCTGTTATGCCCATAGAATTTAACCTGTTCAACCTTCGAGTCAAGCTCAAACGATAGATTTGATGAGTATCGGGATCTTTAAGGCCTTGAGTACAAGTATATGCAGCCGACATCAAATGATGTTCTCGATTTTCAGGATCGGTAGTTGAATGCGAAAGATGACGCATCAAAACTAATGCTAATCGATCATACCACTGGCCTCGTTTGCCACGACGAAAATGAGTTTGCTGTAATAGCGCTTCTAAGACTTGAACCTCACGATTGTATTCTTTAAGTTGAGAATAAATCCCAGACGCTTTGTAAACAATTCGCGTCAATGGCCAACCTAACAAAGAAAAAAAAAAAAAAGCAATAGATAGTTGAAATGAACTGAGGTCAAGATCTTACTATAAAGAAAAAAACCATCGATTGACTGACCTGGATGAAAACGTTTTTTATAATAAGTAAGACGATCATGTTCGGCTTCACTTAAGGTCATATCTATGGCTTCTTTGCGACGCTCAGATTCCTCATTCTCTTCCATGACGACTTGCTGCCAATCAAGCCAAGCAGATTCAAATAGTTCTAAGGCTTGTCTCCGCCTGATACCTTTGGCTTCTTGACGACGTAATTTACTCTCGTTATCATCACCCATAGATTTTCGGTCGTCTGTCAAAAGATCCTCAAATTGTTGTTCAAGTTCTAAAGCCTTCTCATATTTTAAAAGCATTCGACGGGATTCAAAGATTTGGTTAGAGCGATTTACGTGATAAGAAGGATAAGCGCGAATATTCATGCGCGTTAAAATTGAGGCGGTCATTGCTTTTTCGGTGGCAGTTGTTGAGCGATAAAAAACCAAATGTAGACGCTTAATTAAAGCAGAGACGGTAGGCGACAGCTTGATACACGGTCCTATAATCTTTAAAACTTTTTTTTTTTTAAAAAAAAGAAAAAAAAAAAAAACAAGAAATTAAAACAATGGATAATTGAAGGTTTTAAGTTTTGAATGAAAATGATGTGAAGCATACTTTTTTTATTTAAAGCTAAGCTTTGACTTTCCTTGAGGCCTTTTTGATTAAATTTTAATGATAATTGTTTTCTACCCCTTCCTCTTGTTGTTTTAGCA
The DNA here is from genome assembly GCA_023105745.1 of Austropuccinia psidii. Lineage (NCBI taxonomy): Eukaryota > Fungi > Basidiomycota > Pucciniomycetes > Pucciniales > Sphaerophragmiaceae > Austropuccinia > Austropuccinia psidii. The sequence goes on along the minus strand of JALGQZ010000004.1, from coordinate 37,105,724 downwards.
CCATGTAATGTTGATTGAGTTTTGGTAGCAGCTTTCAATCCTAAGATGATCATATCTCTTGTAGTATGAGGATTAGTGTGCAATTGTTTTGCAAAAGTTTTGAGTTCGTCAAGACTCATGCAAGCAAATAAGTCATCAGTACTAAGTGAGCTATAATCATTTGAAGTCATTGAAGCAAATGAGATAAAATCTTGTTCAAAGAGATCTAGTGCAGGAGGAGAAGTTGGACGAAAGATGGGTGAATGAATGGGTTGAGAAGAATCTATGATTGAAGAAGAAGTCGGGATTAAACGAATTGGAACTGGAGGAGGAATAGGTGAATAAGATAGATTAGAAGCTGAATCATGAAGGATAGAATGTTGATGAATGCCGTAAGGATTAAAAGATTGAGGGGTTAAATTTGATAGGTTTAAAGTGAGAAGACACCATTTTTGAACAAGTTCAGGAGTGATGTTAGATGAATTAGGTTGAAAGGTTGAATAAGATTGAAATTCGGCTGATGGATTTTGAAATGAATCAAGATGATGATTTGTGAGATTAAGATTGAGATGATGATGATTAAATTGATCTGAATTGATTGAAGTAAAAAGTTGATCGATTGGCCTACAAAGGCCTTGACAAGCTTTGGAAAGATCGCCCAAATCACTTTGATAATTAGTTAGTTTATCGAGTCTAAACCAATTTGAATGTTTACGCATAAAAAGTCTAACAAAAAGATATTTAGAAGAATCTAAATTTTTTTTTAAAAAAAAAAAAAGATTATTATTAAATGAAATTTTCAATCAAGATGAAATTAGTTAAGAAAAACATGGATTAAATTGATTAAAAATGAGAATTGACTTACAACTTAAAGCATTCCAAGCATATAAGACTTTTAACTCAGATTGAGAGAATAAATAATGTTCATGATTTAATACGGTTGATAGAATTTCTTCAAAACAACTAACGTAAAGTGAGATTTTTTGATCGATTGAGACTAAGATTGAAGGATCGAATTGATGATTAAATTGATTTAATTCTAAATTTGATGAATCTAAATGAATTTCAGAATCGAATAATCTGACGAGATTATGATGATTAATTTGATTGATTGAATCATTAGTTAAAATAGATTTAGATTTAAATTTTTGATGATTTAATGATTTATTTTGACGAATTTCTATTGAACCGGCATCTATTGGAGTCCATTGATTTGAGCTAATTTGAAATTTATCGTCAAAAGTTTTGAGTTTTTTATTTTTGAATGGACTTGTTTTTGAAGAAGCTGAAGAAGCTGAAGATGATGATGACGAAGAAGCAGAAGAAGAAGCAGAAGAATTATTTGAATGAGTAGGTGAAGTAGGTGAAGTAGGTGAAGTAGAATGAATAGAGGGTGTGTTTGACATTTTTTAAAATTAAAATTTGAAAAATTTTAAAATTAATTTTCGATTTAAAATTTAAATTTTTAAAATTTACCTTTGTTTTAATTAATTTTTTCTAAAAATAGAAAATTTTAAAAATTTTAAAAAATCAAAACAAAGAAAAATTTCAATTTAAACTGACTAATTTAATTTACTAAATTAAGTTCTACACTACAAAATTTTTACAGTACAGTACAAACAAAATAATTTAATTGAGATTTGAGATTAATTTGATAATTTATTCCTATGTCTATGAGTTTTATAATTGGTAATGTTTTTTACAATTTGAAATCATTCTATACCATATACCAGAAGATAAGATTATTATATCTTTAAAAAAGTCAAAATTTCAATCATAAGATCTGATCTTCTTTTATTATCAGATTTATCTTTGATTTCTAGTGTATTTTAGCTAATGTTTATGTACAGTAGTAGTTCAATACATATTGGCCAAGTCAGAATATGCTCTAGAGGTACATTTTATCCCTGGTTGTGAGGCAAGTTCCAAAGATTCTCCTCAGAATCCAAAATTCACAATTTAAATTAAACATTTGAGGTTCCAAATTGAAAACTTTATAGATATAATGAAATCCTAGTGGGTATGATTGAGAAACTTATCATTAGTTTGAAATAAATGGGAGGTTATGGCAAATGTGAACAAATAAGTTTATACTTGTCAAGAACTGAAAAATGTACTTTTGCATGTGGGAGACACATGGGAAAATTTAATTGATTGTAAAAAACAGATTTTTTTATTTGAAGGTATAATTAATAAATTTTTTAATGAAGTAAAAAATATTTGAAAAAATATTCAAGTTTAAATTTACTTTTTAAAATTTTTTTGGATTATAAAAAAATATTTTTTTAAACTTATTTCTTTTTTCTTAATTTTGGTAATTACTTATTAATTCTTATGAAATAAATTAAAATAATTTAATTTAATTATATTTTAATATATCAATTCTTGTTCTCTTTTTCTATGATTTAGTCATAATAATTTTTCTCATTTATAATATAAAATCTATTTTAAATACTTTCTTTTCTTTTGTTTTAATGAAACAAAGTCCTTAATAATATTTAAAAATTAATTATAATTAAATTGTTCCTTCTTTTAATTAAGATTATTAGAGCTTAACCAAATAATTTTTTGGGATATTTTGAGTTTTTTCAACATTATTTTAAGGATGAGTCTATGATAAATTAATAATAAGATTATTCAAAACCTTAACTATGACTTTGAAATGGATATCAAATAGAAAAAATTATTCAATTAAGTTATTCAGGGTTTTAATATAGAGGAATAATGTTGGTAAGTACTACTGAAAGCCTCAGATCTAATAATTATCAATTGGTTTATCATAATAACTACTACAATAATTAAATTGAAAGTATACCTGATTATTTTAAAATATTAAAACTTTCTGTAAACAGTTTTACTACATAGCAAGGTCCCTTTTTATCCTAAAAATGGGTGTAAAGGAACTCTAGTTCTGTCCACATAGTAAAATTGAATATTTTTCACTTCCACTGAAAGGCTTGTGGTTAATACACACCCTGTATAACCTTTATTGAGATTATATGTGGTTTTGAAACCAAATCTGAGTAATTTTCATCAATACAGGGTAAAAATTTTCATTTTGGGACCACACAGCCCTCTTGTAAAATGTTTGAAATGTAGAATTTTGTACAGATCCTATATGAGGAACCCATAAAGTCCAAAATATAATTTATTAAAGGATAAAAAAATCTCCTTCATAAAGCTTACACCTCATATTCAAGAATATTGGATATTATCACATAATATTTAGTTTTTGATAATTCTGTGGGATTTTAAAATTAAAACTTCCATAGAGTTTTTATTTTTGAGGTTAATTAGATCAAATTTTATTCATTTTTTATTCCTGAATAAGGTATACAAAATGATATCTCATTTGCTATGTGTAACATTAAATTTGGAAAACTTATGCCACTTTTAAATCCAATTATTGAGATATGTATTTTTTTTAAAATCCTGTATAGAGTTTTCTTGCTCCACAGATTTTTTCTCTAAATGAGTTATTAGGACAAGGATGAAACAATAAGATAACTATAATTGTTTTTTTTTGAAAAAGACCCCAATTTAGGTATCTCACATTAAAACTGTAGAAGTTAGATGAGAGGTGAATATTTTGGTTACCCTTATTTGGCTTATTTTTAGCAATAACTTCTTTAGTTTTGACCCTAGCTTGATTTGGATAGTACCATTAGATATCTCTGACTAAGAACTTCAGTTTGAACACCCATTTGATGGGGTTCAGCTTCTTTATCTGGATTTTTAAATGAGAGGTGAAAATTAAGGTTTATTCCCATCAATTTCTTTGAGCAGGAATGACTTTGTTATTTGTTGTCTTATAGTTATAGGAGCTATATATTTTAAAATAGGTTAATTTCCTGTTTATTTTAATATAATTCATGAGCTATTTCTCCTTAGTTAAGTTTCTGGTGGTATTTTTCTCTACAATTTCTTTATGGTATTTTGGCTATCATTCTTGTGCTCTGGTTTTGAATCAAATGTTGAAAATTATTTCCACATTCTTTTTAAAAATTCCAAATTCCTATTAATTTAAACATCCTTTCCTTCCTAATTTTCTCCTCCTGGAACATTATTTATTCCAATCTTTAATTTCATTTATTCATAGTTTATAAAAACATATTTTCTATAAAAAAATACTTATAAGTTTCTGATATGAATTGATTTGTAATTCTATTAAAAGGGTTCAAATATTTTAAGTTAAAATTTTTTAGATTTTGAACCAAAAAATTAAATCCATTATATAGTAACAAGGGGAAAATTCTTAAAGATTTTAAAGAATTATAATACCCATTCATTTCTTTATTTTTTTAATTCAGAAAAAAAGTATTTTTCAACAAAAAAGATATACTAAAAAAAACATTCTTTCTGTAATCTTAAAGCATTTTTAAAAAAATATAATTCATTAAATTTTAAATACTCATTTAAGTTTTTTTCAAATAATTAGGAAAAGTTTTCATATTATAAAATTTGGGTTACTAACCATTAAAATATAAATATATATATTTCTGATTTTTCACAAAAAGTGAATTTTAATTTATGATATCTTTAATATAATTAAAAAATTATCTAATAATATTTTAGTTTAAATTTGAGGTTTGGTATTATTTTTCTATTAATTTTTGCACATCTTCTGATTATTCTGTTTTTTTTTTTTTAAAAAAAAAAACATAATTTAATTGATTGAAAAAATCTTATATTTTAAACAATTTCTAATATAATAAAATTTTTATCATGAGCTTATCCAGACACTAATTCTTAGGTCACCAAATTAGTATTTCTATTAAATGGTAGTATAGAAAAAATCTTAATCAAATGTTTATGAATTTATTTATCAACATTCAGACCAAACTCAAAAATATCCAAATTAATTTTAAAGAGAAATTTAACTAACTTGATTAATTTCAAATAAAATCAATTTTAATCATATGTAGAAAACAAGGTTAACTAGAAATCATTTATATTAAAAGTTTTTTCTTAATTTCTTTTTTGATCTATTTGAAAAACATAATTTTCAAAAATAGTGGGGATTTTATTTATCCTTATGATATAATTTTATTCATTATCAAAAAAAAATTGTTTCATGTGATTTATTATATATATTTTGTATGGATTAATTCTTAATAAACTATTAATTTATGAAACCCAAAAGAAAAAAATCTAAAGAAAATTTAAAATAATAAAATATTCAACTTTTTGATCACAGAAAATAAAATAAATAAAAAAAATAAAAAAATTATTCATATATTTAGTTATAAAAGATATGATTTTAAATTTTAAAACAAGGATATTTTAATTTTTTTTAGTCTTTAAGATTTACAAACAACAACCTATACTTCTTTTAGAGATATGATTTACTCTTGAATTTTATTCAGTTTATCTTTAAATCAATAGAAAACTATTAAATAAGGGGAAAAATGGTTTTTGATTTATGAAAAGTATATAAAATGTAGAGGGTTTAAAACCCTCTTTCTGTACTTTCTCACCACTTCTAAGTCTTTTTTAAGGTCCTTCCTAATATTAAAAGTATGGATTTAAGAGATTATCCTTTTTTTTAAAAAAACTTTTGGTTAAATAAAATAAAAAAAAAAAAAATTCCTTAATACAAAAAATTCACTTTAAATAAAGGGTTAAATTTCTTTTAATATATATTTAAAAAGAAATAAAATTTTATGTTTTTTTTTTTTTTTTTTTTTTTTTTTTTTTTTTTTTTTATTTTACAAAAAAAAAATTATATAAATAAATTTTAATGAAATATTATTTTAATTTAATGATTAAAAAAAAAAAATAGTTATTCAAATTTTTAAAATTTTTTTTTTAAAATTAATAAAATAATAAAACTTTTATTTATTTATTTATTTATTTATTTATTTATTTATTTATTTATTTATTTATTTATTTATTTATTTATTTATTTATTTATTTATTTATTTATTTATTTATTTATTTATTTATTCATTAAAAAAAAAAAAAAAAATTACTTCTTTTCAATGATTATTTAATATTTACAAAATTAAAAAAAAAAAAAAATCTTTTTTTTTTTTTTTTTTTTTTTTTTTTTTTTTTCTAATTAAAATAAACAATTAAATTAGAAAAATAAATTAATTTTAATTAATATATATTTTTTTTATTATTATTATTATTATTATTAATTTTTTTTTTTTTTAATTTTTTTTTTAATAAATTTAATTTTATTAAAAACTAAAAAAAAAAAAAAATCTAAATACTTAATTACTAAAAAAAAAAAAAAAAAAAAAAAAAAAAAAAAAAAATATTTTTTGAAAAAAACTTTTTTAAGGTAAAATTATTTGAAATTTTTTTTTTTGTAATTTTTTTTTTTTTTTTTTTTTTTTTTTTTTTTTTGAAAGATCTATTTTAATAATTCAAATTTATAAAATAATTTTTTAAATTATAATAAAAAATAATTTAAAATTTAAATCAAAAAAAATATAATCTCATTATAATTAAGTTTTTTTTTTTTTTTTTTTTTTTTGTAATGAATTCTCAATTTTTCCATTTTTATAAAAGTTCCTCTCTTTAAAAAAAAAAAAAAATTTTTTTGAATATTCTTTGGTTTTAAAGATCCCTTAATAGGTGTATTAATACATCTAATATTTGAGAAAATTTCCTAAACCAAGTTTTATGAAAGTAGTATTGAAAAGTACTAGAGGGAAATGGCTCCAATAATTAGGAGGTTGACTGAAGTTATTTTTCTTCAAGGGGAAATTTTAGAAATAATAACAAAATTATAAAGATTAATTCTTTATTTAAATTTTAAAGAAATTTAGAACAATCACTTTTAAATAAATCTCTATATCCTTATTTGGTGAAATGGGGCAATTTTTTCCTATAAATCTGGTTATTTTGTTGTTTTGGAAGCTGGAACAAATATCATCTTGAGCTTTTTTGATAGGGAGATTATAATATTTTCTGAGAATTATTTTTGAAGTATTAATTTCTAATTTCTTTTTTGAGAACTATTAGTTTAAGATGATACAGATTATTTATCTTTTTTTTTTCTTTTTTGTGAGAGTAAATTTAAATTTTAGTAATAATTTAATGATATTCCATTTATTGGATCTTTATATTAAGAATGTGGGAGAGGAATTTTAAAAAGAGTAATTCAAAATTACTCAGGATCCAATTTACATTATATTAAAGATTTATTATTTTGAATCAAATATTTTATATACTTGGTAATTTCTTTAGATGAAAAAATGACTTATGTAGCCAAACTTGATGTTTTATTTGGAGCCAATTTTTTGAATTTGGTTAAGCTTTAATAATAGTAAGGCAGGAAAAAACTCTTGTTGGGTCTATGAAATTGGAATTATCCCATGAATAATCTAGAAGATGTAAGATTGTATTGACATCTCCCATTTCCACTCATTTCTAATTTGATAATAAATCTATGGTCTCTTCTGGATATTTAGTGTAAATTATAGTTAAATTTCTTAGAAAGTGCACTATTTTAGTATGATATGGAAAATATTTCTATCTTATTGTTGAAATACCAATAGGTAATAATTTTGTAATGTTGGTAAAATACCAAATATTTTTCACTTTTTTTTAATTTTTTTTTTTTGGAAAGGTAAAAATATTAAAGCATAATTAATTCAAGGTAATAAAATCTTTTATTTAATTTTGATGGTTGAGAATAATATGAAGTGCTGAATTAATCACCAAAATATTGGTGTCAAAAGTGTGATCTTTCTGGTACATATACTTGATTTATTGTTTTTGTGTTTCAATTTTAACTTCATTTAGAGAATGATGATGACTTTTTGATACTTTATAAGTATTTTTGAATTTTAATATTGATTGTTAGAATAGATTTAATCTGGAATTGACCTTATAATATCTTTTAGAATTATTTAAACAATCTAACCTTTAATTGGTTTCTTTTTATACTTATTGTTATATTTATCCCAAAATGAGGAGGTATGTTTAGAAAAACAATGTTAACGATAATCATAATCATTTTTTTCAAGAAGAAACATGTTGGATAGAAATATTTGACCACTAATAAAGATACATAACATTTATATTGGTCAAATCTTCAGTGGTTAAGTTAATTAACACCCAAATTAGAAATTTTTTGCTTAAGAAAAGTCAAAATTCTGATATTATTTCTTCAATTTTCACTTATAATTAAATATACTTGAGTCATTAATTAATTCCCTTAGATAAAACCCAAAAAATATTGTGAGCCTTTGAGATATGTATGACATACCCATAAAGCCAAAAATAAATTTTTATACAGTTTATTTAGCCTTAAACAGACTTATCAATTTAATTCAAAAAAAAAAATCATAAATTTATTTTGGATGAAAAAAGATAATAATTATTATGTAATTTTTTTGGATTTTACAACAAAAATAACCTAGGGTAGACCCATAGGGTGTTATACCCATAAATGAATATTTCTAATTTTATTACAATATTTAAGAATCTAAAAGTAAAATTGAAACTTTTTTTTAAAAAAAAATTCAAAAAAATTAAATTTAAGCTTATTTAAGCTTAAATTTAAAGTTTCATAAGGTTTATTCTAACTTACCAAAATTTTTGTTAAAATTGAGGTGTTGTGTATATTTATTGAATTGGCTAAGGATTTTCCATAAATGATTTAAAGCCCAGGTGAGCTCAATTTAAAAGGTTTTAAGGCCATAGTATGTCTTTAAATAAACAAAAGGAAAAAAATCACACAGAAAGGTGGGAAAAAGGAAAAAGACCAAACAAAGCTGGGGTACCCAATATTTTGGATCTGCAATGATTCAATTAAGGTTGTCCACCTGTATTTGAGGATCTTAAACCTTATTTAAACATTAATATTATACTTTGATCTAACCTTGAAGTTTAAACTGGTTTTATCCCAATTTGGACAGGAATTTTAAGCTTTCAAAGGGTAAATCCCAATATGCAATCTTGAAATCTAGGAAAATTTTAAAGTTACAAGAATAAAAACCTTATAAAAATTTAATGTTTGGTTTGTATTCCTATTCTATGTGGAAAAATAGGAATAAATTAAAAAATTCATTAAAAATCCAATTCTTAATAGATTTTCTTGAAAATTTTACACAGCTTAAAAATTAATGTTATCTGTGTATAAATTAAATCTTATATATCTTTTTTTAAATTGTCTTGATTTTTAATTAGCCTTAAATTTACCTTTTAAATTATTCTTAAAGAAAATTAATATTTCATTAAAAACTAATTAAAGAATCAGTTTGAGAGATTTCAGCTTGAAACTCTATTTTTAAGTTGTTCATGTGATTAAATTTAATATAAAGAAACTTATTTTATATTTAAACTTAAAATAATTAATCTAAAAGAGTATTAAAGTTAGTTGGAGTTAAGAATAAAACTGGTAAATTTAAATTGGAATTAAAAATAAGTTACCTTAATTTAAGGACATTATTTTTGAGCATGGTTTTTTTGTTTTTACCTTAGAATTCCCTCTATATCCATTATGAATCATGAGAACTTCTTTACAGGTATAAAAAAGAGCCTACACATCACTGTTTTTTAAAATAAACAATAATCAATTCAATCAATTAGAAATTTTAAACAAGTAATATTTTATTCAATATGAAATCTTATATTATTAAATCAATTCTTAAGCTCTTTTACTCTTTATTGATTTTGAAATTAAAGAATTTAAATAATAGAATTCGGATTATTGTTTTAATCACAAATAATAGATTTTATTATATAAAATTATTTTCTTAAATATATTTTAACTTCACCAATTTCTCTTTAAAACTCTTAAATGTTTTTTTATCATAAAAGAATTGTTTTTATCTTTTAAAAATATTGATTTTTGGAATTTTTTTAACTAATAAAAATTATTTAATATAATAACTGTTTCTTTTTTTTTGACTTTTTGTATTAAATGAATATTATAAGTAAGTTTTCTCTAAAAATTTTATATCTTTTTTATCTATTATTAGTTTTTTTATATGAATTTTTTTTTATAACAATTATCTCTGAACAGTGTGTGTGATAAGTTTTTTTTATGAATAATAGTTGTATATTGTTTATAAGTGGATAAATATAATTATTTTCCATTTTTAATTTTCTCATTAAGAGATTTAAACTTCTTATTGTTATAAGTTTCAGTGAATATAATTTATTATAATAATTATTAAGATTTTTTTTTTATCATTGGATTATTAAAAAAAAAGAATTAAATTCTTTTTTTTATATAATTTTTTTGAATAATTATATAAATTTGTGGTTATAATATTTAATTATATTATATTTTATACTTGGTAAAGTCATAGTAATCTTGATATTTTATAATTTTATTAAGAGTTTAATAGAAAAACCTTAAAAATATTTTTCATATCTTTTTTTTTTTTTTTTTTGGTTTTAGATTCCTAAAATTTATTTGAATTAAAAAAAATAATTAAAGTTTTAAATTTAAAAAAATGTTTAGATTTAAACAATTTAACAAAAAAAAAATTATATAATAATAACAAAAATCTTTTTTTTTTTTTTTTGCAACATTTTATTAAATTTAATAATATAAGTCTATACATAAATATTTTGAATTTTTATTTTTAATATAATTTAATAATCAAGGTATAAATTCTATTTATTATTTGCTATTTTTATTGAAGATAATATCAAAATTAAATCTTTAATAAGGTTATATTTTTAAAATTTTCATAGTAAAGTTAAATTCATCTCAATTAAGCTTAAACCAATCTTATTTTTAAATTTTTCTTAATTTCAAGGTAAAATTATGTTTTTTTTTTTTTTTTTTTTTTTTTTTGGATAAAAAGAGATTCAAAATTTAAAATACCAATTTTTATTTTGGTATTTGAATCCATTTTTTGTTCTTTTTTAGATCAAATTAGTTATCAAAAGATATATTAATATTGAAACTAAATTGATTTCAATTTTAGATAAAATTTGTCTCCTTCTTTTTTGAGTCTCATTCAACTTTGTGCAAGAGTAAATTTGAAATTAATTTCAATAAAAAATAGTGATTAAATATATTAGTAACTATTAGTAATCAATTGAATTAATTTAAAGTAGATATATAAAGAACATTGAAAATGATTCTTGGAATTTTACTCCTTCACACTGTTTTTTGATATTTTAGATAAAAAATTATTACTCACCTCTAGGATTTCACTTCTTTAATGAATGGGGGTCAAGTGATTCTACTCCCTGAGATGATTAAGGTAAGTTATTGGTTGAATTCATCTTGGAAATAATGGAACACCTTTTGGAAGTACCATAATTTCCTTATACATATTAATTTCAATGGCCATAATAGCAGCCTCTGTATCTAGGTTTCAATGGGGGTGAAATACCTTTCTTAAGATGACATTCCAAACTAGCACTTTAACTGGGAATCTTTAAATTATGAGAGGAATTTATCTGATGTATATTTGACAATATCATCCATTATTTATATTAATTTAAGAAAATTGGGGAAAAGGACCAAAAACAAGAAACTAATAAAAGTGGGTATTCAAGGGAGGAGTACACATTTGAGATGCCAATTGTCATTGAGGGAATGGAATATTCCTAATAAGATATTCCAGTTAAGACAATTTTAATTATAATAGAAATTAATGAAGCCTAATTTTGTAAATTTTTCAAGTCAAAAACTAAAAATTTTAAATTCATGTGGGTGGCCTTCAAATTTGGAATTTGTAATGAATTATAGCAATATAAGATTAGAAATTGATGAAAATGGTAGATCACAGGAAAAATAATAAAATATAAAATAAGTAAAGGGGAAATTTTGAATTGTATTTAATTAAGAAAACAATCTTAAACATAACTTAAAAAAAGGGGATGTACTGTTTTGATAGATATACAGAATATAACTTATATCCCCCAATGACATCTGACATACTGTAAACCATATGCAATATTCATTGTGTCATTGTACTTCAGTCAAAATGAAGTCTCTGAAAAACACTGATGTCATCAATACTGATATAAGTACTGTATTTTAAATATAAACACTGAAATTTCTTACCTTGTTTAATAAATATAAAAATTAATTACTATATCCCTAAAATCTTCTTTTATTTTTCTTATTATTATTTTTTTTTTAAAAAAAAACTTCTTTAAATAAAATTTAAATTTATGTTATTTTTTAAATTTAATTATTTGTTTTTATTAAAATAATAAATAAAATAAAATCAAATTAAACTAAAAGAAAAGTAAATCCAAATTTTAATTTAAAAAATATAAAAGATTCTTATTTTTTTGTTTTGAATAAATTAATATTTATATACTTAGATATTAAAGGTAAATTGAAATTAATAAAAAACTTTTTTTTTTTTTTTTTGAATTGAGGACTAAAAATGAATAAATAAATAAATAAATAAATAAATAAATAAAGGGATTTGATAATCCTACATAAGCCCTTATGTATTTTTTCCATAAATTGGTAAAAACATTTAAGATGTTACTTGAACCCATTTTCAATCAAAATGAAATAAAAAAAAAAAAACCTTCTAAAACTTCTCAAAATATGAAATTCTTGATTCTATAAATTAAATTTTTGATCATATATATTAATTAAATTGTTAATACCACTAATTTCATAAATTAAATTTTTTTATTGCCATTAATTCCATTAATTTCAAAAATGGATTATTATTTTTTTTTTTTTAAATTTATTTACAAACATTGAACAAAAAATATAAATATATCAAAAAAACACTTTTTTTTTTTTTTTTTTTTTGAGCTTAAAATTTTCCCACTCAAAAAAAAAAAAAAAAAAAAAAATTCACAAAAATATTAGGATTTTTTTTTTTTTGATTCTAAAGATTCTTCCACTTGATTTTTTTTTTTTTTTTTTTTTTTAAAAAAAAAAAAAAAAGAAAAAACTTATAAAAATTAAAAAGTAAGAAGATTTTTAAATTAATTATTTATTTATTTAATTAATTTTTTTTATTTTTTTTTTAAAAAAAAAAAGTGATCAATTTGGAAAAAAATATGGTAAAAAAAAAAAGATTAGATCAATTAAAAAACATGTTTTTAATTATAAAATTAATGAAAAAAAAAAAAAAAAATATTTAAATTTTTTAAATATGTACTGTATGTATTTATTTATTTATTTATTTTATTAAAATTTTATATATGATTTTAATAAAAAAAAAAAAAAAAAAACTAAAAAATTAATTAAATTAAATTAAAATAAATAAACATTTTATTTTTCAATTTTTTTTTTTAAATTATTACTTTTTTTTTTTTTTTTTTTTTTTTTAATCATAATAATAAATACTTTTTAATATTTTTTTTTTTTTTTATTTAAGTATTATTATTATCATTATTAAAAAAAAAAAAAAAAAAAAAAAAACTAAAACTTTTTTCAATTATCTTTTAAAAAAATAAATAAAATAATAATCATTATTAATTTTTGATTATTATTTCTTTAATTTTTAATTTTTAAATTTTTAATACTATATTCAACATTCATTACTCCTCTTTTTTTCCTTACATTGATTTTAAAAAGTTGATTAATTATCATTTTTATTAAATAATATTATACAATTGATTGATTTCAATTAAAATTATATATCTATATCTACACAATTATTTGAATGAAAATTTATGTCTTAATAGTTTATGACTGTATTTAAGTTAGCAGACCCACTAAGAAAAGGTTTTCCATCTAACAAAGTACACAAAAAAAATACAATTATTGTGATGTGGGAAAAGTTGTGGAAAGTAAAGATATTCAACAAATTGTTTAGCCAAACCGGCTGTTTCCTTTTATTTTAAAGAATCTCTCGGACAAAATATTATTTCCGAGACCTGGAACTTTTTTCAAACATTTTATTATCTTTTTTCTATGCATACACACATACATAGTGAAAAAGCAGTATTCTATGAAACATTTACAATAATGATAATAATAAGACAAAGAAAACAAATTAATTATTAATCCATGGTTGGTTTAAATGAAATTACTTCCATGACTGTTTTACCATCTCTTTTACATAGTAAGATTGCTTTATCATCTCTCAAAGTTATTCTCCAAACTGCCTCACATGGTTCAGCCAATTCTCGAATAAATGCCCCCGTCTGATTTGAAAAGCATCCCAGAAAATAAAAGCGAGTCAATTATCAACCGATCCAGAAGAAAAGTTTATTGACTTACCTTAAAATCCCATAATTTTACTCTACCATCATTTCCACCTGTTACAACAAATCTATCATCAAACTGTAAACAAGTTACTGAATTGTCATGTGCACATAATCTATGGACACATTCAAAACTCTCTAGATTAAAGATTACTACTCTCCCATCAGAGCCACCAGTCACCAACATATTTGATTGACCATTAATTTGAACTTGCCCGACTAATGCAGTATGACCTTGCAATAGAGCCAAAAGTTCACCTGTTTGAGAGGACCAAATGCAAACAGTTGAATCCATCGAACCCGATGCAATTCGAGTACCATCAAAAGCTACCGCATAGATTTGATGATAATGGCCTCTCAAGACTTTTAAGCATTCACCCTAAATGATAAAACCAGGATTTTAGTAACTCATTTTTAATTGGAGACTTGAATATTTTACTTACAGTGTCTACATCCCATAAACGACAAGTAGTATCATAGCTTCCACTAACCGCTCGGTTTCCATGTACTTCTATCGCTCTCACGCTTGATGTATGACCCACAAGAATATGCTTTTGAACACCTTTTTCAATATCCCATACTCTTAGTGAAGCATCTCGTGAGCCTGAAACGGCAATTGGACGACCATCAAGTACTTTCAAACATCTTATTGTAGAGCTGTGACCGTGTAATACGAATTTACATCGACTATCGAAAGCGATGAGAAAATTAATAAGCAAGTCAAGTTTTAATTTTTAATTTGTTTCTTACCCCGTTGCCACGTCCCACACTCTTACATCCCGGTCGCACCCCCCACTGACGACTAAACTTTCTTTTTGTCCCCAGCCTCGAGCAATGCCACATGCACTAGCCTGTTGTAGGTTTCCAGATGAAGGTCCACCTGCTCCTAAGCCCATGCCACCCAAAACCCCATTAGCACCATTTTGAGCTGAATGATTGTGAGTACGAAAGTTATGATTGTCTGTGTGAGTATGATAGGGTTGAGATGATGTCATAAATGAACTAAATGAGGAAGGTCTTCGAGATCGACGTGGGTCATGACTTGAATGGGTCATTCTAACGCTTGAACGACCAGTATTTGTGGCATGTGAGTGAGAATTGAGACCAACAGCCTGACGAAGATCTGAGGAAAGACCAAAGGTATCGAAGGAGTTAATGATTGGACGAGGTAAGACTGATTGGGCTTGAAAAGATTGATGGTTTGAAAAAGTGCTTGACCATTCTTGAGATGATGATTGCTCTTCTGAGGTTCCATTAGCAGGTTGAAAGATTGAGCCAATATCGGCAGCTGGTTGTAGATGACCATGAAGAGTATTTTGATGACTGTTCTGTCTATCTCGTTTGACAAAGGACATTCCTAGACCAGCCTTAGCACGAATCATATTAGCACCATGAGGATGAGCTGAAGGACCATAATTGGAAGAAACCCATTCAGGTGTAAGGCTTAAAGATGAAATAGCCTGAAGGTTATCATTTGATTGAAAATTATGATCATGATCAACTTCAGGTTCTTTTCCTTTTTGATTTTGAGTTGGACCATCTCTGGGATCTCGAAAACCACCTTTACTAATTAAGGCTAAGCACCAAACACCAAGTTCATGACCAGTCAAAGTGCGTAGAAACTCTCCAGTATGAGCGCTAAAGACGTGAATCTTGCTGGTTGCCATTCCGACCACGATCCAATCATCATCAAATCCAAGTGAAGTGACCACCCATTCATGACCGTCATTATTTTGTGAAGTTTGTACGGCTATTAACTCACCTGGACCTCTTAACCAATTAGATTCAGTTAAATAAGCTCGTTTAAAGTAAGTCTTATAAGAAAATGGGGTTCGAGGTGAATAATCAAATTCTTCAATGGTTGAAGCTGTTTGAGGTAAATCTGAAAGATTGGCTGTAGTAGGTGTGGATTGATTGGCGAGCTGAAGATGATCAGGAAGATGAGTGATAGCTTGAGTAGTGAGATTGATTTGATTTTCTGATGAAGGACCTTTAAGGTCATTTGAAGGTGAATCGAGGGTCAGATCAGCAAAGGCGGATATTGAACGTGATAAGTTTAAGCTTAAACCAATTAATGGCATTGATCTTGGTCTGATTCGTTTTGAAGATGTGGCATTTGTAGGTGGAACCATACCAGGTTCAGGAGAATAAGCGTTAACGATCTTATAAGGTTGTTTGATATTACTTGAGTTAGATGAAGATTGAAGATTTGAAGAATCATTTTGTCTTGATGATGATCTATTGATAAGATTGGATGAATTCATTTTAGAAGAGGAACTAGATTGAAATGATTCAGAAATTAATTTTCCCGCTGAAGATGATGAATCTAGACGAGGTGATGTGAACATATCATTAAAACTGTTACGCCTTGAAATCATGTTCGAATTTTGAGGAGGAAGAAGATTAGAATGATAAGGAATTGAGATTTGATCTTCAGATGGTTCAACAACTGATAAACCAAAATTGGAGGATGAATTTGAGAATGAGTTATTAAAAAATTGATTTTGATTTTGATTTTGATTTTGATTTTGATGAGTGATTGAAATGGTTGTTGATGATAGGTCGATTGAAGGATTAGTACCAAGACCTAAACCGGTATGAATTGATTGAGGAAGAATTCCAAGGGAAGTGGATGAGATGAAATTTTGAATAGGAATTTGTTGATTGATTGATTTAATGTTAGGATTGTAGGAGTTGATTGAATGGTTAGAAGGATTTAAAGATTGAGAAGATTGAATTGAATGATTTTGATGATAGATTGATTTATTTTTACGATTTGTTTCTTTTAAGCTAGCACGATAAGAAGCCACTCTACCTAATCTTTCTTTTTCCATTCTTTGATTTAAATTTAAGGGGGTGATGAAAGGGTGATAAGTGTTATTGAAACCTCGTTTCCAGCACATACCTTTCCAAGTTGTTTCATCACTGACTAAAGATCTCCAAAATCTACTAACCATTCCAGCTCTCATTAAAGTTTTTGGATCATCAACAAAGCTAAGGATATGTAAAGAGATTTCTATAGGAAGTTCCCTGAGAAAGTCACGTTTTAATCTAGGTAAAATTTTACCGGATAGACTAGTTAATTCATTTAAATTTAAATTTGAAAGTAAAAGGTTTAAGAATTTTGAGCGATTTGATAAAGAGAGTGAGTTAAAAGAATCTAATAAGCTGATTGGATTATCTAAATCGATTAAGTTTAGATTTTGATTTGATGATTTATTTTTGATGAGTTGATTTGAGTTCAAGATTTGATTGATTGAATCAGGTTGAGGAGAAGGAGCTGGAGTGGGTGGAGAGATAGCGCGACAAGGAGGAGGTAGATGAGGCAAAGGTGAATTTGATTGATGAATGATTGAAGAATTAGAATTAGTTTGATTTAAATTTGAAGGAGTTGTTGGAGTTTTATTGAAATTATTTTGAGAATGAATTAAGAAATCATTTGAATTTGAATTTGAATTTGAATTTAAATTTGATGTAGATTGATGATTAATAAAATTTATTGAAGAGGTCGAAGAAGTCGAAGGTGAAGATTTACGATTCGTATGAAGTTGAAGAAGATGAAGATTATTTTGAGACATTTCATGAAAAAATTTGAGAAAAATTTGAGAAAAATTTGAGAAAAATTTGAGAAAAATTTGAGAAAAAATAAATTAAAATTAGAAATTTAAATTTCAGATTTCCAAGTTAAAACCAAACTAAGCCAAACTGAGATTTTGAATAATTTCAAATTGAATTGAATTCATATTGCATAAATCAAAAAATTAGAGCTCATCATCACTGACTTGGTTTAAAATTTAAAAAAATATTAATGTGTTTGAAAAAATTAATTTGCTTGTTTGTTTAAAAATTAAAACTGAATTAAAATCATATTTTAGTAATTCTAAAAGGTATTCTTGAGAAAAATCCACTTAAATTGATGATAATGTTTAATATATAAAAAAAAATTGGTTAAATATTCTAATTTTCCTCATTAAAAATTATTTAAATATAAATTCAACTTCTTTTATTAGATTTCAGTCAAAACTTTTATTAAATTTGTGAGAATTTCAATAATTTATATTTTTATTAATATTTAGGCTTAAGTTTAGTTCTAAGTATTCTAATTAATCCCTGAATTAACAAAAAAATACATATTTTAATTTTAAGTTTAATTGATAGATTGAATAATAAAAATCAGATTTTGTTAGTTTTTTTTTACATTTAAAAGCTCAAGAATTAAAATAAAAATATTCTTTTTTATTCAATTGAATGTTTTTTAAATTTTAATTTTAAAAAGAATATAAAAAAAAAAATTTAATGAAAAGTTTTATCCTTAATATTCAAAAATTCTAATTTTTAGGGAAAATTAAATTAATAATTAAAAGAATAATTTTAACCAAAATATTTCACCTAAATATTTAATAACATATAAGTAAGATTTATTTGATGAAGTTTATTTATAATTAGAAAATTTTGAAAAAAAATAATAACACATAAAAAACTTTTTTAAACAATCAAAAAGTGAATTCAATACCCTTTTATCTTAATTAAAAGTAAGATTTTTTTTTCTTTATATTAATTTTGTTTGAAAATCTTAAATATCTTAGTAATTTATTAACCCTAAATCATGGGATAAAGTATAGGTATCATTATTCAAAAATAAAGAGGAGATCCTTGATTTTTTTGTATTAAGATGGTGAATATTATAAATTAAATCATATTCAAGATTTCATTTTATGAAATATTTTTATATAGTCAGGTTTAAAAGAGTTTTATTCAAAAAAACCTAAAGAGAATTCCAATCAATTAAGAGAATTCCATTTCTTTTATAGAAATATTTATACCTGAATCAAATTCAAAAAATCAAAATAGCTATGAAAAACACATTAAGAAAATATTCTTTTATTCCCTTACTATTTAACAGTTACTTATATCTATATTTATATTTATTAATGATTAATACCATTTTTTTTTCAAAATTATCTCTTAGATGGCTTATACATCTTAATAATGAGATTATTAAAAACTATATACTATATATATTTAATAATTGAATAATATAAAAAAACCTTTCACAGATACAAAATTATGAAGAGCTTTGGTAATTGACTTAATAGCATAAATATGAGCTCAATATGCTTTAAGATTAAGATTATATAAAATTTGAATCAAAATTTTAAAATTTAACTAGGAATGAATAGAAAAAATTATACTCAACTTAAATTTAATCAAAAAAAATATTTTCAAATTTTAAGATTCATTTATAGAATTTTGTATTTAAAAAATTTTTCTAATCCAATAATAATTTAAATCATTAACCTGGAACATAGCAATAATCCTTTAATTTTTATTAAAATTAAATCAAATATAGAAATTTATATTTTTCTTTTTTAAATTATTTTATTTTATTATTATTTTTCTTTTTGAAAAAGGAATTATATAAAATTAATTATAATTTTTTTTTTTTTTTTAATTTCAATAAAAATATAAAAAAAAAAATTAAAAAAAGTTTAAATTATAATTAAAAGAAATCTTTTAATTAAATCTGAATTAATTTTTTTTTTTGATTAAGTTTTTAGAGTATTTTGTGAACCTTAGAAGTATTTTTATATACTCAAAAAAGACCACAAAGAATAAAAATGATATAATTATAAATAAAATAAATTTATTTATATTATCAAAAAAAATAAAAAATAAATATAAAATTAAAATTTTAATTATAATTTAAAAATAAAATTAATTTAAAATTTAAAATTTTGAAAAACAACTTTTTAATTGAAAAAAAAATTAAGTAAAAAATAAATTTTAAACAAAAATATTAAAATTAAAATATATATTTTTTTTTAGAAAAAGTTAAATAAAAATTATTATAAAATTTTATTCAATAAATAAACATATTAAAAATTATTTCACCATTGGATTCCTTATAAAAGATAAGGTGGGGTCACCTCTGGGTAAAATTTCTGTAACTTAACTCTAAATAAGCTTAAATTAAGTTTTTAGTATTTTATGTATGAAGATTGAGAATCCTCAAAATCTCAATTTGATTAACACCACATGTGGTGTTAACAATCAATTTGTGTGTTAAAATTGAGGTGTGGTGTGTAGTTTAGAGCTTATTAGGAATTGAAGTATTTTCAATTGAAATGTCGAAATGTGCACATGTATTACATAAGTGAACTTTGATTTAAATATGAGGTGTCAATTATTACAGTTACTTAATGTGAAAAATAAATTGATTTACATATGTGAAATAAAAGTATAATACATGATGAGGAATTAATGAAAAAATAAATTGGAAAGATTAATTCTGGGGGGAAAAAGGAATCTTGGCTCCAAGGGTGCCAGACTCCCCCAAATTCCTTGCCAACAGGCATGGAATGTCAAAATTCCTGTAAAATTTAATCACTTTTTGCCTGGAATTGAGTCACAGGGTCTGTGACTCAATTGATGATGAGGTTTTGATACCAACCAGGGCAGATTTAACTGTTGCAAAGAAGGTAAAACTACCCTTAAGCTAAAAAATCTCTGTAGGCACAGTTATAACTGGTTTTAACGTCTCTTACACACATTCTGATGTGTTCTGAAGGCTTGAAACCAGGTATTACTATAGCAATGGCTGATTTAAGGGTCTAAAATGGCTCAAACAAGCCCCTTTTTGGTCTAAACCAAGGTTAAATGATGCCATAATTGGCTTTTCTGTTGTAAGAGTGTTTTCCACGACTGAGAAGAGAAAATTTTACTTTTTTGAGTAAGATAATTGATGGCTATAAAAGAATGTCTTCTTTGCCCCACTTTTCTCTTCATATTAAAATCTTTTACTTTTTTAATTAGTTTAAAACACCATTCAACCAATCAATAAAAGATTCCAACCACCCTTTTTTAAACATTTTGAACCTTTTAACCACATGAAAAAATTATCATAATAATTGTTTATAAATTTTATAATCATTTTTTACCCTTGAACTACCCCATAAGGGAATTAAAGCATCTTTCATCATTTTTAACTTTTTCACTTTGTTTTCAAATTCACTATGATAACTTTTTGGAATGTTTTCTATTTAATATTCTTTATAAAGACTTTGTTCAAATATTAATTTCATTGAGTTTTTTTATTAATTAATTCCAATTTAAATTTCTCTTTAAGAAATTTATTTTGTAGGCTTAAATATCTCTTGTAGAGTATTTTTGGATAAATTTTTATTTGTTTGTAAGACAATAAATTTTTATATTATAATTTTTTTATACTTTTAAAGTTAAAAAAAATAATTTTGGTTTGTTTTTCTCTTAAAAATCTTAAATCTTAACATTTTTAATCATATTGTACCTTATACAAATTTTGAGGATAGGAAAAGTACTTGATTTTTAATAAAAGTTTCTTACCCACACCTTAAAGATTCAGTATGATTTTTTGAATTTTTTTTCTCCAAAGATAATATATTTAAGAATATCTAATTTAATTCAATTATTGTATTTATTTTATAAATTAATACAAATGAATTGTTCTTTAAAAAACCCTTTGCTAGACTCAAATCTCTATTTTCAGAGGAATTTTGGTAAAAGAATGGATTTTTATGATATTATAATTTTATGAATAAATTTTTAATTTTGAAAAAAAATTGATTTTTTATTATATTATTATTTTATAAAAATAAATTTGGAATAATTATAAAAGTTTTTTCAAAATTTAAAACTCTCAAAATTAATAATCTTGATTAATTTTTAGGAGATAAAAAAGTACTTTATTTTTAAGAAAGGTCTTATATGCATTTCTCAAAAGATTTTTTCTGGATATACTGTGGGACAATTAAATATCCATGTACAATACCTGTGCAAATAATTAAAACAAGCTTAAAATAAAATACACATGAACTGAGGATTCACTGAAAATGAACTACACATGCACTGAGGATTCACTGAAAAAGCACTGCATATGGAATTCCCCAGTTTAAATTTTGAAAATTAATAGGCTAAATAAAAAAGAATATCATTTTCTTGGGATTGAACTTATATTATAGGATAGGAAGTATTTTAAAAAAAATTATCTCTTTGAAAATTAAAGGTTACCTAAAAATTCTTCCTAAAAAATTCTATTTTTTCATTTTGATTTTTTTTTTACAAATTTAATGAAAATTTCCTGAGTAAATTATTCTCACAAGTTTCTTATTTGAAGAGAATATTTCTGTGGAATTTTTCAATACTTTATTGAAAAATTCGGAAGTTATGAGACCTCTGGGTATTTTCATTTTTCAAATTGGCTAAAAAAAGAAAACAAATTGAAGTAGACTTAAAGAATAAATATGTTTCAAAATCAAATTGAACCCCAGATTATATCATTTTTTTGAATCTATGAAGACACAAATATTTTATTTTTAGTCTATTTTTTAAGGGAATTTATTCATTTGAAGATAAAATTGGTACAGATTATTCATCTACATTACTTCCTTTAAATATCTATTAGGGAGTACCCATATACCCCAGAATCTTCCCTTTGTGGCCTCTGTGGTGGTCTAAAAATTTGCTTTTTCAATAATCTTGAAGGTCATTTTTAGATTAATTTTAGTACAAAAAATGGGAATTTAGTAAATATAAACATTATACATATCAAAAATTCAAAATAAATGTAAATTGGATATCCAATAAAATGAAATTTTGACATAAAACACAAAGGCTTTAGATTTGGGAATTTTTTTAATTAGAATTATCTTTAAAGTAAATTCTTTGATTTATATTGTAATAATCCCCTTAAAAAATAGAATTAGGATCAGAATGATTATTTCAAGGAATGTTGAAAAAAAGTGATGGCAAAAAGGGTAGAGAAATTGAAAATTAGGGGGTGTCAAAGCTACAAAATCCCACATTTTTTTCTCAAATACTGAATTGAGTTTATGGGATTTGGGTAATTATAAACCTCAAGAGGTGTGGTTTTTTTAGGTAAAAAAAACAGGGTTTTTGCCTCCAAGTCCCATTTTGGGATATTAAAATACTACCTTTGGCTTCATTAAAAGCATCTTTTTTTTGATACACACCTCAGTAAGTAAATGTATAATTGCATTGAACTTCCCTTATCCTGCATAAAATATGAATACCCTGGTAATTTTTTAAGGATTTTTTTGCAAAATCGCATCTTATATAGAAATCTTAATCATTTACAATTCCACAGGAATCCCAAAGGTTACCTTTACTTCAGAAATTAGAATC
This sequence comes from Austropuccinia psidii, assembly GCA_023105745.1. NCBI lineage: Eukaryota > Fungi > Basidiomycota > Pucciniomycetes > Pucciniales > Sphaerophragmiaceae > Austropuccinia > Austropuccinia psidii. The sequence goes on along the minus strand of JALGQZ010000004.1, from coordinate 37,082,453 downwards.
ACTGCAGCTCATGGATGCTTTTGGCTCTGATAGTTATTCAGATATTCAAGAAGATCTAAGTTTATTAGATATGATAACATAACAAAGAGAAATCAATCCTCATAGAAGATAGCCTTCAAATTACATGTATATTTTTGAATTATTTACTAGGCTTATTATCTGAAAGGTTTTGCTAAGTTTTTCACACAACAAATTTCTCATTCAGAAAATTGGTGGAACAGATGCAATATGCCAAAAACTGTCAAAATTCATCAAAAAACAAACAATGTGATCCTTCCATACAACTGGCTGTGGCACTATCAAGGTTAGGCTCAGATGGAAATGGGGCAGCTGTGGGGAAAATTGGAATTTATTCTTGGAATTGGCCATGGGACTATTTCTTTGTACACTAAGAGAGTTATTGGCATATTAATGAAGTTAAAGAGAAGAATTATTGTGTGTCAAACAATAGAGAAACACAGAGAGATTTCACAAGCTATACAGGCAGAAGGCTTTCATGGGTGAATTGTATTTATTCATGGGAGTCTCATACAATTATGACCATTACCCCCAAATGATGGTGAAGCCTATTTTTATTGTAAAAAGAGGTAAGATTTTTGAGTTTCATACTTGATCTTATTTTTACTTATTATTCAAAATTGAGGTATTATATTTCAATAGAATTGGTTTTCAATATAAAAAATTCTTCACTGCCCTACATTTTGGGTATACTGGCTCACTTAAATATTCAAATGTATATCAACATATGAAAATAGCACAAACAAATGAAGAATTTTATGAAAAAGATAAGTAATTACCATCCAATTCAGAATATGAAAGCTCTCCTTGAGTTGTTACAGCTTATAAGGGAGCTGTGGCACAGAATTAAGACAACCATTCTTTCAATTACTTTACAGCAAAATAAAGGGTAAGAATTGAGCATGCAATTGGAATTTATATGTAAAAAATTGGCAAAAAATGTTTTTTTTTCACTAAAATTTGACCTTTTTAATGAGTTTTTATTTACCTCAATGGTTATAAGATGAAATACATTCTTTTTACTTGAGGATGGCCTTACCAATAATTCTGAGCCACTGGTTCTAAAAGATGTATCAGATTTGGCTTTATCTGTCAGAAAATTTATCAAACATGAATAATTGGGATGAGCTAAATTACCTGAAGGATGGGAAAGGTCAGAAGGAATTTCAGTAGTGTATTTATTTGGCTTCATTGGGTCATTCTGGACCATAAATGAATAATTTACTAAACTACTAAAAGCAGGGATTGAAATTAATTATAAATTTATTGGTTGAATCAGGGGTTGGGTTAAAAATTTTACTTGGAGAAAGGTAGGGGTTAGGCTTAAATTGAAGATTTCATTATCAAATAATTTAGGTTAGTTTTAAATAATGATAAAAAAAATGTGGTATTTTCCAAAATTCCTGGGGGGACTCAATTGAAAAATGGGGGTTTTGTGAGATCAAATTACCTATTTTTGAATGTAGAATTTGGGTCTCAAATAAAACATTTTTTAATGTGGGTTTTCTTATGTTTGAAACCCCCTATTGAATTTTTGTGAAAACAATACTGGTATTAAGATATTTGATATGAGTAAATGAAGAAAATAATGATATATATTTATTTATTTAAATTATATTACCTTAATAACTTATTAGCTTTTAGAAAAAAGAGAAAAAAAATTCTTCAATTTATTTTCATACTAACTTCCCATGAGCAAAGTGGCTACACCTGAGAACAGGTGTTGCATTTGGAAATCAGCTTTAACCCAGCTTATATTGATCTTGGACCCTGCCTCTGAACTAGGTTGGTACCAGGATTTAACTGTTTGTAAATATTCCCAGTCCTTCTAAGCCACTGAAATATTTAAGAAGCTCCAATTTTGATATCCTCTCCTTTCAATAGGATAGAATGCAGCTGAATTACATTATCTTTAATGCTTCCAGATATTGGGATAAGTTAAAAATTCCTTTTATCAATTATTTAATCTTCATTAAAATCTCCTGTATTATAAACTACTTAATTTCAACCTATATTACTGATTGAAACACTCTCATTTCTCTTTTGAAGTCCTCAATAGCTCAAGATCACCTTTTATAATTAAGAAAGCCTTTATTATACTTTTCTGGTTATTTATTATTGAAATATGTTAATATTAATTATCATTTTTTCTTAAATATATGAATTAAAAGTGAACTGTTTTCAATTAGAAACTTTCTTTAAAGCTTATATAATTGCAATTTCTTTATGTTAATAATTTTTTTGAATTGAAAAAATACTATTTTTGGGTTTCTTTTGAAAGAAAATCTTAAATAAAAACATAGAATATTGATATATTTCTTATTTTATTTACTTGTAAATTTTTAATTACAGCATCATTTAGATAATTTTTATTTTAAATTATTTCTTCTTTTTTCACTAAAAAATTTAATTAATTCATTTTCATCAGTAAAATAAATATAGTGTTTTTTTGTAAAAAAAGAAAACAAAATTCTTGATTTTCTTTTAACTGGTGTTTTGGAATATTTTTTTTTATTTATATCACCTCATTATTTGAGGTTATATCTTAATAGTTTTTTACATCTAAAATTAATTTATCAGGATTTTAATCCAAAAAAAAAACAAGGATAATCAATTTTTACAGTAATGTAAAGTTAATTCTTGAACTATAAAATTGTCAAAAATTGTTTAAAATTTTACATTAGAACTAATTACAGGACACATAATTTAACAAAATTAAAAGGTTTCAATTCATTTACATAAAAAGGGATTAAAGTAGTTTTAGCTGTAATTTTCAATAAAGAAAAAAAAAAAACATAAAATCAATTCAAATAAAATATCACTAGAAAATATAAAAAAATAATAAAACTAAAAAAAAAAATATAAATAAAATAAATAAATAGAATATTTTTGGAGTATCAAGAAGACAGTTTCTTCTACTTCTCTTTCTTTCTTTAAAAAATTCTACCAAAAAAAAAGCCCCAATTTTAATAATAAAAAGAAATTATTCTAAAAATTTATAAATTTTTTTTATTATTAATTTATTTCTTTTAAGTCATTCATTCTATCTTTATATTTTAATTATTTTCTTAATAAATTCTTTAGAATATATATTAAATATTCTTATTGAGTCTTTTATTTATTTCTTTTCTCTTTAAAAAAATCAAGAAAAATAGTTCAATTTAACAAAAAAAAGTATGTGGGAAGACAAAAATGAGATATATGAACTAATTATGATATTTATAAAACTAATTCAAGAGATTTTCTTTTATTTCAATAAATGAGGCCAAAGTTATTTGATGTCTGGGGGATATATCCCCATATTATACATATGTTTTTGTAATAAATATTCCAAAAATATTTTTTCCACAATTATTCTATTCAATAATGTTAAATAGTAAGATTAATATTAGGCTTAAAAGAAATTTTAATTAATTTTCACAATATATAATTTTGAAAATTTTAATTAAATTTTACAGATTAAAACATATTAATCATGATATAAGTGTATATTTAATACAATTTTTCAAACTAATTTCATTTTAAGATTTAAAATTTTATTTTGAGATACTATTAGTTTATTCCCATAAGAAAAAAAAGATTATCTTTTTCAATTTATTGAGATTTTTTTCAATAATAAGAATTTAATCCTTGAAACATAAGTTAGACCAAATTCTGAATCTAATTTAAAATTGATTTTGATTCATATTTGTCTTACTTCAAAATTACTTCCCAAAATTTTCCATCTCATTTTTTTGATCACTTTCTTATAAATATTACCATAATAAATAATTTAAGATTTTTTTGTTAAGAACTAATATTTAAATGTAGAAAGAATTCTTCTGATTTTCTATTTCAGAAAGACTCAAAATAGTTAAATGTGTAAATTAATTAGTTACAATTTATAAAAACATTACTTTTTCCCAATTTATTATGTTTATAGTCTTAAATAGACTTATGAAAAAGAAATTTTAACTTCACAGACCTCCCAGAATCTTCATAAAGGAATTTTGAGGAATAAATTTAATAAAAAGACATTTTTTATTTAAGCTCTTTGGACTTAATACTAAATATAATTCCCATTATTTAAAATAAATTGGATTAAATGTTTTATTTCCTAATAAAAATTTAGACTTTAGTTTTTCTAAAATTTTATTTAATATTTTTCATTTTGTTTAATTAAAATATCAATAAGAATTAATAATTTTGATAAAAATTCTATTTAAATAAATTTTAAAATTATTTTCTTCATTAAATTTTATAGTTTGACTTTTTTAATTTTGAATAATTACTATTTTCATAGAGTTATCTTAAAATATTGGAATTTATTTACCCATAAATATAAGCTTAAATTACTGATTTTTGAGTGCATAGAGAGCCCTCCATATTTCCTAGCAATTATAAAATTTAATGAAGGTAAAGTGTGTTAAAGGGAACATGAAAACCTCTTATGAATTAAAATACGCATAATTTGTAAATAAATTACTTAAAAAGCTACTCTAATGATTTTTTTTTGAATAATATTATAATTAATGAAAATGTAAGTCAACTATATTGATAAATGAAGATTAAAGTTTCTTAGAATCTACAAAGATAATTTAATTTAAGCCCTAAAGGTACTATTTATTAAAAATTTCTTACTTTGAATTCCTTGAAATTATAATTTACATTATATCTTATTTTTTTTATTTTTTTTTTTATAAATTAAATTAAATTAAATTAATAAATAAATAAAATTTAGATTTTTTTAATTAATAATTCATTATTATTATTATTATTTTGAAATTAATATTCAAAAAAATAAATTTGAATTGTTACCAAAAAAAAAAAAAAAAAAAAAAAAAAAAAAAAAAAAAAAGAATTTTTTCAAAAAAAAAAAAAAAAAAAAAAAAAAAAAAAAAAAAAAAATCAAGAAATTTAAAAAAGTTTAATAATTATAAAGAGATTTAATATTTTATTAATAAGAATTTATTTTTTTTATTATTATTATAATTATTTTAATTTTATAAATAAAATTGAATTATATAATTAAAAGTTTTTAATTTTATATTTAAGATTAAATATTTTACTTTTAATATTTATAGATTTTAAATATAAGTTTAAAGTATTATTTATTTAAAGAATCTCATGAGATGAAATATTAATGAAATAAATTTAATTTAACTTTAATTTTTTGGTCATAAACTCCTTAAAATGACTTTATATAATAGATCTTTAAATCTTGTTTCAATTTGAAATAATGACTAAATTTAAGAAGGGATTGGATTAATGAATAAAATTTCTCACAAAATACATATTTTTAAAACAGAAAAAAACTTTGATTTTAAAGTATCTTTCTATAATACTAATATTTTCATAAATTAATAAAGTTAAAAAAACATTTTATTATTAATTAAAAGTTTATTTCAAAATAAAATAGTATAAAAATTAATAATATTAATTCATAAGTTCCTTTAAGTGATCTTGAGGTAGAATTTACATTTCAATTTTAATATTTATATAAAAAAAAAAAACTAAAATAAAGACTTGAAAAAGTTAAATTTTTTTTTAATTAATTAATTAATATGAAATGATGATAAAGATTTAAAAAAAATAAAAATAAATAAATAGAGAGAGAGAATAAAAAATAATTCCTTCTTAAAAAAAAAAAAATTATTTTAATTTTTTTTTTTTTTTAAAAAAAAAAATCTTGATCAAAAAAAAAAAAAAAATTTTTTTTTTTTAGATTTATTCTTAAAATTATATAAATTTATTAAAAAAAAAAAAAAAAAAAATTTATTATTATTATTATTAAAAGTTAATAAATAATATATAAATTTTTTTTTTTTTTTTTTTTTTTTTTTTTTTGAAAAGTTTTTTTTTCTTATTTAAAAAAAAAAAAAATTTTTATATTTAATTAATTTAAAAATCATTATTTTTTTTTTTTTTTTTTTTAAATTTAAAAAAAAAAAGAGTTCATTTCAAAAAAAAAAAAAAATATTTTTTTTTTTTTTTGTTAAATTCTTTAAAAAAAAAAAAAAAAAAAAAAATTTAATTAAAGTTTAATTTAAGATTAAATCAATTTTTTATGTTTTATATATTTAAAGAGTTATTTAGTAAAAAAAAAAAAAAATAAAAAATAAAAAAAATTAAAAAAAAATTAAATTTTCATATTAATAAAAATAATTTATAAAAAAATTAAAAAAAAATTATAAGGATAAAAAAAAAAAAAAAATTTTTTTTTTTTTTTTTTTATCTTAATATAATTAATTAATTAATTAATTAATTAAAAAAAAAAATTATTTTATTTTAATTTAATTTAAATTAATTTTTTTTTTAAAAAAAAAAAAATAATAATAAACCTAAAAATAAAAAATTTAATTAAAGGAAATTTAATAAAAAAAATCTTTAAAGAATTAAATTAAAATCATATAAAATTTATTATTTTTTATAAATTTGTTATATTTTTATTTTTTTATTTTTTGATTAGATTTAGACCTTAAATATCACATTTTTTTAAGTTTAGTATTTAATTCATTTCAAATCCCTTAATAATAATAATAATAATAATAATAATATTATTATTATTATTATTAACTTAATTTAACTTATTGTTATTTTTATTGTTTTTTTTTTTTTTTGAATATATTTATTAAATTGAATCAAATCAAAAAAAAAAAAAAATTAAAAATTTAAAATTGAAATTAAAAATTAAATTATATAAAGGTTTTAATGAACTTATTAATTTAATATTCTTTTTTTTTTAAATTTTTTTTTTTTTTTTTTAAAAAAAAAAGAGGAGAGTTCTCAAAAAAAAAAAAAAAAATAAAATAAAATTCTTAACATCTTAAATTATTTTAATTTTAAATAATTTTAAATTTATAATTGTAAAAAAAAAAAAAAAAAAAAAAAAAAAAAAAAAATTAAATTTACTTGAAGAAGAAAAAGAGATATTTAATTATATTAATTTAATTTAATTTGATTAATTTTTTTTTTTTTTTTTTTTTTTTGGAGATTCAATAGAAATACTTTTTTTAGAAATATCATTTATTAAATCATTTTCAATATTAAACAAAGTATAACCTACTCAGTATAAATAATCTCAAATAAATTTTTTTGGATTTCCAGAGCTTTTGGATGATATATACAGTTTGAAAATTAGCTTTGTACCCTCCTAGGGTGTTTTCAGGGGATCAGCTTAGCTATTTGAGGTATTCTCCTCTTCAAGGTGGTATTTGTAAGATATTTTTATTTGTCTCTATCATTCCATATTTTGGTAATAAAATAAATTATGATGCTCATATATAATTTAGTATCAAGTTGAAAAGCTTCACAATTAACACTTTAGGCTTGCTATACAACTTATCAAATAATATAAACACAAATCATAAAGAAACTTGTTAAGAAGTTCCTTTAAGCTGGATTTTTGGGTGGGGTGAAACTCCCTTCTTCATGTGGGTGAGCTCAGTTTTAACCACAAAACTGAGGTTTTATAAAATTCTTATTCATGCTCTTACCTATTTCTAGGGGCCATTTTGCATGCCTGTACTCAGGTGGTCTTCACTTTTCCTAACAGTGAAATTAAGTGCAAATAGATGTTGGTGACATTTAAATAACAAAATTATAAATACTGGAGATTAACAAAGCTTAAAAAAAAGCTCAGTCATATCAAATGTGTACATTTTTTCAAGGTTCAATGCTTTTTTGAGGTAGAATAAGTGAAAAATTGCTTTGTTAGATGTGAATTTTGATGCCTCTATTTTTTTGAATACAGTTTTCGAATTCCTTCTTTTCTTCTGGGTCCTAAATCATAATTCTCTTATTTTCTTTAATTTTCTTATTGAGTTCCTTTAGATTATTCAAGGCATTTTCCATGATTTCATCTTCAAATTTAACCTTTTTTCTTTTACTTTGGGATTTACCTAAATATGAATTTAGTAATTCATACTTTGAAACTTATTTTTTCAAATTTATCCCTTGATATGAGCAAAGTTTTTAACTATTGCTTTGTAAAATTCTTAAATAATTTTATTTTAGGTAATATATAGCCATCATCCCTTTCTTGAATGATGACTTTTTCCTTTCTAATTTCTTTAATTATGAAAGTCCTAATTTCTTATGAAATACTATCATAGAGATCTTCATTATTTTTAACTTTAATTGTATTATAAAGGGTTGATTGTGTTGAATAAATTTTACCGCTGTTAGAACCTTTACCATTTTGAGAGCATAAGCTACTCAATATCGGGTCTATTTTACTTGTCGACGCAACCGGCAAACCAGAAGAGGCATCTTTACCCTGATTTGTTAAAGAAACATTTGTTCCTGATAGTGATGTCCATGACATCAAGGGGGGCGTGGGTTGTACTTGGGGAGGAGGAGATGATAAGCCGAGATATTTGGTACCTTTGATTCGAATTCGGGTAGGAGGTTTGCTTGATTGATTGTCTACATTTAAATCAACACCTGAAAGTGATTCTGTAAAGTTATTTCCGGATTCATGTAGATATGTTCTGAGTTCTGAGCTTTCTATTGAGGCAGGACGCTTGCAGGGGATTTTGGAAAGCTTGGAATTCAAAGGATTTTCGTTGGCTTGCTCATTGTGAGCTTGAGAAGCCTTCTTTAAAGAATTTATATCATCTTGAGGTTTAAGGTGGGGTGTCGTATGACTCAAGGCAGATGTAGATGTTAAAGGGGGCTTTGTAGGTGATTTGGAATTAGCCGTACGTTTCCTTTTATTTGGTGTGATAGACTTTTGACCAGAGGACTTTTTCTTTGAAGAGGAAGAGGACTTAGTGCTGAGCTTGGTAGGCGAGTCATTGAGTTGCAAATCTTTCTTGAAGGGGAGAAGTGTTGAATCTTGAGGCAAGATAGCGGTATTTTGTGGGGAGTTTAGATGGTTGGTGGTGGATAAGGAAGTCTGAGGGAATAGATCAGACTTTGATTTTGTCGGTGAAGTAGATGTGGTGATGGATGGATGGGGCAAACGAGCAGAACCACGAGTGCGAGTGCGTTTCGAGACCTTAGAGCTTACTGAGGTTGTGAGTGGAGCATGCTTGATCTCGTTTTGAGAGGATGTGATTGCTGCTTTGCCAATAGCAAGCGTGGTTTGAGAAGAGGCAGCTTCACCAAGAAAACTCAAGCCTGTAGGATTGTTAGGTAATTGTGGTTGAACAAATTCTTGAGCAGCTTGTAGTAGGCTGGAGAGATCTGGCCTAGGATCGACCTCATGGGCTTTAGGCAGTAGGACAGATGCTAATGATGGTGAGGAAGGTGAAGGAGAACAAACGGAGGGTCTCTAAAAAAATGTTTTTTTTTCTCAATCAACAAACATTTAAAATTAACTGATGAAACTCCAACCAAGTATTTAACTTACTGAAGCCACACCAATTTCATTTGATGGTCTCGTCAAGCTATCTTTTGAAGGTGAAGTACATGAAGATGCTGACGCTTGACTAGTCGGTGCGGATGGAGGTAAAATATCACGGCCCAGAATGGGAGCAGGTGAAGCATCCGCTTTGGAGCTGAGGCGAGTTAAGGGAGATGAATCGGGTGTACGAGCGGAAAGTAGCTGACTGAGTGAATAGGATTGAGAAGCAAAGTAAACTTTTTTTTTTTTAATTGATAGTTTCTAGACAAGAAAGTCTAATCAACAACATACGCATCTTTAATATTGCAGACTTTAGACCAAAAGTCTAGAATGACGATATTCTCAGGTACCTGATACCTTACTCGATTGATACTAATTTCTTCCACATTTTTAGCTTTGATATGTTTCGAAGGAGTAGGTATGACTTGGATATCACCATTATTTGGAATATTAAGTTGGTTGATTGGTATAAAGACAGATTCTTTGGGGAGTCGTCGGTTTGGCTGATGGTTCCACCAAAAAGCTACAGATCAAAAAAATTTAAAGATGACGATTGACTTTTAAACTCACCGCAGCTTTCTCAACATGCAAAGGGCAAACCCACTTGGTTGAAGTAGATGGCGGGGTTACGAGAGGCGGATCAAGGCAATCGAGATGAAAGTAGTTGTCACATACATCACAAGCTATAATTCGTAATTTTTTTGCGGCAGAAGCACCTAGACCACAGCTGTAACACAAAATGGTTTTTCCATCCTTTGTTTTAATACGATAAGGGTCGGGTTCTTCAACATAGCCTTTTGGGCCACTATACAAGATAGATGGTTAATTTACATTAACGATTATATATATATATGGTGAAGCTGAAGTTAAGACTAACTCGACCCTCTTTTTTGTCTTGACTTTGGATTGATCAACAAAATCGCCGGTGTAAGGGTTAGTAGTAACTAACGAGGCCAATGAGCCAGGAAAATATAACAAGATTAGCACTAAATTGATGAAATTAAACAAAGAATAGCAAACCATTTTCGTATCTGTTTCTAAGACCTGTGGGAAGTTGAAAAGCTCTAGGATTCTCTAGACTCTGGTGATGAATCAATCGAGAAAATAGACCGGTTTGAGGAGAGGAGGGTGGAATTCGACCCTAAAAGGATTGATAAAGGGTTGATTCAGACAAGCTAATATGAAATTTTTGAGGTGATTTTAATGATACAATACCCGATTTGCGTCACACTCTCTACAATACCAATGTTCGCCTGCCTCTTGAGCGCCTGAAAGGGGAGGTTCCAAACAAAACGGATGAAAGACACGAGGACAACCATCACAGCAAACATATAATCCGGCAGCGCCACAGGCAGCGCAAAAGTCACCTGTAGGCTTTTAAAAGGATGCAAGAGGTCAAAATCTTTTTAAGATGGATAAGAGGAAGCGAGTCAAAGATCCAAAAGGCCGAGAACCCAACCAACATTGGGTGTGGGAGGGGCGGCCAAAGAGCTACTAGCGGGAGGAGGGGCATTGTTAGCAATTCTTCGAGAGGAACCTTTAGCCGATTTTGGAGCACTTGAAAGAGCAAGAGAGGAATGAGAGGCAATAGAGAAAGTTAGCCAATTGAATGAGATGGATATTAAACCAAATGATTGATATGATAGATGAGATCCAAGCCAATTTCAAATTTAATACCTATACTTGACGTTAGAGCGAGGACGCTTAGTTCTAGCAGTTTGAAGATTGATAGATTGATTTTTGATAGGGATCGAAAGAGAAGAATGAAGGTTTAAATTGTGAGGGAGTGAAGAGTTGGATTGAGAGTCTAAGGGAGCGGTCAGACTAAGAGGTGGGATGAAGGGAGGAGCAGTTGTAGCAGTTTCGAAAGCTAAGGAGGACAGCTCGGTCATGATAACTTAGATGAGACTCAACGGACAGAATCAAGCAAGGATAACGGCCTAGATTGACTGTGACTAGGATAAATCAACTTTGGAAGATTTTAATGAGACAAAGACTTTCAAAGATCACAATTGAGATAATTTGATAAAATCTTAAAATAAAATAAAAAAGTTAATTTGATCATCTTAAATTAGATCGTTTTAAAAATTTGAATTTGAATTTGAATTTGAATTTGAATTTGAATTTGAATTTGAATTTGAATTTGAATTTTTTTGATAAATCTTTTAAGATTTTAAGATTTTAAAATTTTGAGATTGAGAATGATAGAAATTAATTTAGCGCGAAAATTTTGAAAGATTGGGTTTTTAGTTAAATTGGAAATTTTGGACTTTTTGAAGAAAATTTAAAAAAATTTAAATTTAATTTAAAATTTTGAAATCTTTCAAACTGTATTTTGTTTTTGTAGAGTGCGGTTACCTGTACAGTACAGTAGGGGATACAGTTTGATTACAGTAACAACTGTATACTAGGCAGACACTAAAGACAGCAGCTGTTTATCATAATAAATTTTAAGTGCTTTCAAGCCTATAAAATCATCAATTCAAAATCTTGGGTTTTTTTATATCAACAAATGCTGATTATTTTGAGGGGGAGGGATTTTGGAGGTCCCACTACTCAAAATCTGATATACTCAAAGGTTCAAATCACATACAGTCTTGGCTCCAAGCAATCTATCACAACCCTTTCAAATCCCAAACTCAAGTATGTAAACCAATCAATTTCTTACCCATCCCACTAGGAGAAATTTAAACTCTCACAAATCTTTAACAACAAGTATCACACACAACTAGTTCATTAAACTGCCTAAACCCTTATGGAAATGTCTTTCATCATTCATTAAAGAACAATAAGTTTCACAAGAATTTAACAAATTTCTTGTGCCCTCATGACTTCTGGATTTTGGTACTCTTGTTTACCAAGGCCAATTTTGGTCCTGGACATTATAGGGCCTCTACCATGCATACAGCGTGGTCTCAAACACCTCAAATGACAATAATATAAAATCAACAGAAGATGACACATTGGCCTATTGAGGAAAACACTTTGACACAAGCCCTTCAAGAGTCTAATTCTGATAATGGCCACCAAATCTCAAAATTGTTCCTTTCTCTCCATGATTTCATTTCTAAAAATAAAATACCCCACATAAATCATTTTCTTCTGTGTTTTCAATACTGGAAGTTATTTTTACTCTATTATAATTATGGCAGATCCATTCCCTGAGTAATTTAATCTTCAAAGACAGCTATTCTTATCGGAAAAGTCTAAGGTATCCAAAATCTGTATTCATTAATAATAAGACTTCTAATTCCATTATATTATTCCATAAAACATTTACTATTTCCCAAAGGGAATAATCCCCAGTTTTTTCCAAGGACTTATTATAAGGAAATTTTAGACCAGTTTTCAAAGTGTCAAAGCTCAATAAACCTAGAAAATCACAAATTAACCCAATACAGTATGCAGTTAAATTAACATTTATGGAGTTTTACCTTATGTTCAATTCAAATTCATACTTTGGGAAATTGAATATACCCAATTAATCTCCAAGTTTGGAAAATTATATTTTCCTCAAATTAAAAATAAAGATTTAAAGACACATAAAACTTAAATTTTAACCTGAAAATATAAATTTCTCAAGTATTAATATATACTTAAAACTAATTAAAATCTTTATTTTAGTTCCCCTATTTAATTAATAAATTGTATTTATTTTTATAATTGATTTTTTAAAATTAACTTTAAATAATTAATAATAATAATTAAATTTATTAACTAATTTCAAAATTTTCATTCAAAGTCTTATTAAATATTATTAGTAAGCTAATTTATAATTCTTTAATTAATTTTAAAAGAAATTAAAAATAATAAGATAATCATTAATCAAATTTATCTTAAATTTTTAAACATGTAGTTATTTTGATTATTATTATTATAATTTATTTTATAAATTAAATATTAATCAAGTTTTTGTTAATTTTTTTTTTTAAAGTTAAATGAATTAAGTAATAATTACATTATTTTTAATTAATTAATTTGATTAATTAATTAATTAATTAATTTAATTAATTAATTAATTTCATTGATTATAAACTTTAATTAAATTTAATAATGATATTATATTTAAATTTCTTTAAATAATTTAATTATTTTAATTTTTTTTTAATTTTTTTTTATTTTTGGATTTATAAATTTTTTTTTGAATTAATTTAATTTTAATTTTTTGATTTTATTTTGAACTTTTTTTTTCTTCAATTTTTAATTAAAAATTTTATAATTTTTTTTTTTTTTTTTTTTTTTTTGATTAATTTATTTCATTAAAAATTTTAATTAATCTTATTTATTTTTTTTTATTTTTTTCGAGATATTTATTTAATTGAACTTAAAAATAAATTATTTCTTAAGATTTTTCCATTTAATGAATTTTTTTTATTAGTAATAATAGGTTCAAAAAAAAAAAAAAAACATCCTGTGATAAATAAAAAGATCAAAATCAAGATCTAAAGCTATTCTTAATCCTTCCCTTAGAATTACCTCAGATAGAACCCCATAGTCTCCTTTATTTCAGGACCATATATATAAAGCTCAAATTATGGAAGGATATGAACCCTCTAAAAAGGAATTTATAGTTACTAGAAGATAAAGTTTATTTTAAAGAGCTTTTAAAGATTTTTCTTGATTTTTGTAGGACACCTTTTAAGGACTTGGTGAATATGGTGGAAAGTAGAAGAATTAAAAAGAATATAAATAGTATTAAGTTATTGAATTCTTCTCTTCTAAGTGGAAAGTACAAAATCACCTTATAAAAAACTCTATCACAGTCTTTTCCAGCCTTAATTTCCCTATACTTACTCAGATATGTTGGCTATTCTCTATAATATGGCCTAAAATCATTTCCAATTCTCAATAATATTCAATAAAATAATTATTAAAGACTCCATTTAAAAATTAATCAAAATAATTTGATGTTACTAAACCCCTTTATCTGAAAGGATTTATTAATCCTTTTAAGATTATAATTCATAATGATAAATACAAATGTGAATCAGAAAGGAATAAATTTATCTTTAAAGAATAATTTCTCACAGGAAAATCTGGAAAATTTATTTAGAGATATCTTTTTTTGATCATAAAAATACTCAAATAACATAGATTCTAAACATACGGTATTTATTTTAAACCCAAATTAAGTAATAAGAGATGCAGAAGAATTTGTTTATTTAATAATTTAGGAAATATTTAATTTATCCTTGTAAATATATGATATCAGAATAAGAATTTCAAGAGATAATTATTTTTGAGAAAGGTAATATATTAATTAATTCAACAAGAGATTATCCATTATAATCCTAATACAAATTGGCCCAAAATCCTTCAATGATTAATTCTATTAATTTCCCAATGATTATATTCTTTAATATTGATATGAGGTATCATGAAAAATAATAATAAAAGAAACTCCATTTTGAGTAGGATACTGAAGGACAAAAATAAAGATTTCTAATAATTGAAGCTCTTAAATCTTTAATAACAAAAACTAGAAGAGCTTAATTTCTTAATAAAAAAACAAGCCTAATTATTTAATCCTTTGGAAGAACAATGATTTTTTTTTGTTATAAAAAAATAAAAGAGGATTCAAGGTGGGTTTTTTTCATTATTGTGGTTATAAGAATTTTTATTAGTCTTGTGTCAAAATTAATAAGACAAAGTCTTCAAAACCAGAATGAAAATACAAGAACCTGGTAAAATACTTAGTGAAGATAATTTTGTTTTCAATGTTCTTCACTTTTTTAAACCCAAAAGAAAAAATGTTCTCTTTTAATACTAATGTTCAAAAAATCTTTTAATGTTTCAGTTTTTTTTTTTCTTTATTTCATATTTTTACAGTATTTTCATTGATTTTGGTTCTAAAAACTTATTAATTAAAAATGAGTTTTTAACAATTATTATTTTGGAATATAAAAAAAGCTCCCAGATAAGATTAATATTATAATTTTGGAATATTATGAGATTACTTATTTATTCATTACTAACCATAACATGTATATGATTTATATCCCTTATTTAACAATATTTTAATGGAATTTATTTTTAATTGATAACCAAAAGGAAGAAGATCACATATTAGGTTATAACTTCCTCAATATCTTCAACCCATCTATTTATTAGAAGAAAGGTATTATTATCTTCAATTAGGATTATAATTCTTAAAGTAAAGACTTTATCACCACTGGTGAACCTCTGGTTTGTGACTCTATGAAACCATCCTTACCAAATTAAATGGACATGTCTACTTCTTTGATTTCCAATAATTATAGATCAATTACTTAAAGAGATAAAATATATTGGATAAGATAGATTCATATCTTCACTTAATTTCTTCCATGGTCATGTAAACATATATCCTCCATGTTAACCTTACTCCCTAGAGGAACTATGAGATGAGGAGGAAGATCCAGAAGAAATTTAAGCTGTGATAAAGGTGGTATTATATTTTCCATACTATTCCTGGGACTTATCCTACAAGCTGAAAAAAGAGGAATTACCTCTGTAATTTTAATTTTCTGATAATATCAAACTGGAGGTTGAGACAGATCCAGTTGTAGTAATCTTCTCATAATCCAATTAAGAGTAAAAGAAATTCAAGTCCTAAATTCCATAGAATTTATAGAAAGGTTTTATATTTCAAATATCCTCATAAAAAAGGAATACCCATAATTTCTATTAAAAAAAGAAGGATTTTTAACTAAATTTTTAATTTGAATAACTAAAAATCATTTCTTTAATAATAAAAAATTATAAATTAAATATAATTTAAACAAAAAAAAAAAATAATTAAATATTAAAACCATTAATTTTATTATTTTAAAATTAAATAATAATTATTTAATAATATCTTCATATTAAATATGATAAATATTTCAATTTTATCATTTAATATCACTTAGATTTCTATATTGGATTATATTTATGACTTTTAGAAATTTCTATATCCCTATTCTAGATAATAAATATCTTTAAATAATTAATTATTTTATAACTAAAAGAAACATTAAATCATTTTAATATTTAAAATTTTAAATTAATAAGATTATTTTAATTTAAATTTAAAATAATTAAGGTGTTTTGAACAAAAAAATAATTAATATTTTAAAAATAGGTTTATATGAATAAAAATTATTACTTGAAATTAAAAAATTTTTTTTAAGGAATATAAATTATAATTATTTAAAAAGATTTAATTATTATAATAATTCAAACAAAAAAAAAGTGGTATCAAATTTCAATTATGAAAGAATTTCATTTAATTTAAAATAATTATTTAATATTAAATTTCTTTTATTAAAAAAAAATTAATTATGATTCTTTATTTTATTATTTATTAATTAAATTATTAAACCAAGTTTTTTTTTTTTTTTTTATGTTTTTTTAAAAATTATTCTATATTTTTTTTTTTTTTTTTTTTTTTTTGGTTTTAGTTTTAAAAATATCTAATCTTTTTTTTTTCTATTCTTCAGAAGCCATTAGATAGTTAATTAATTTTGAAAAAAAAAAAAAAAAATTTAATAATTTTTGTTCTAAAAATACTTTTCAAAAAAATTAAAAAAAAAAAAAAAATAAAAAATAAAAAAAAAATTTATAAGTTTTATATTTTTAAAAAACAAAAATTCTAAATTAATTTTATAAAAACTTTTTTTTTTTTTTAATTTAATTTTTATATTTATTTTCTTCAAAAAAATTAGCCAAAATTTTTTTATTTTTTTTTTTATTTTTTTTAATTCAAAAAAAAATCCCCAAATTTAAATTATAATAAAGTTAAAAAAAAAATTAATAAATGATATTATAATAGTTGGTTTAAGTAGATATAAATCTTCACTTTATTTAAAATATCAAAAATTAAAGAAAAAAAAAATTACTCTTTATTTTGTATTATTTTTTAGGAGAAATTATATAAAATACAAAAAAAAAAACAACCTTTATATGAGGTTCAAAAGATTAGGTCCAATAAAATAGATCATTCTTTGAGGGGGGGGGGGGCGTTCTTTATTTAAATCTATTTATAATTAATATTCTTTTTTGAGATTTTAAATAATTAATTTAATTCCAAATTTTTTGGGTTTTTGTTAAGTCCCCATATAATTTAAAAAATAAAAAATAAAAAAAAATTCAGAACCAAGAATTTTTACATTTATCCTAGGAAGAAATAATTCATAGGGCCAAAGTTTTTATTTATTGAAACCCTATAATTATTCAAAAAATATTTTTAGAAAGAATTAATTAGGTAACTTTATTGATTTTAATAACCAAAATATTAACTCCCAAAACATCTTTTTATATTGATAAAAACATTGAATACTTACTTTTCAAACTATTAATCATATTTATCCCATTTTATCTCTATATGAATTACCATATAATTAGTTTTAAATGGAAGGTGTAATTCAGATGATTTGGGATTTATCTATATAAAGAAAATATCATGTGATTTTTTTTTTTTTTTTGGTTAAATAAAATTGAAAATGAAAGGATATTTAGGATTTAAAGAAATTAATGAAGTGGATATTTGATAAATATTAAAGGTTTTAATAAATTTTATTTCTTTAAATGCTTTCTTTATCAGGAAAGGGTTCTTAAATATTTAACCAAACAATTAAGTTCTTATTTTATTTCTATATTTAGCTATTAATAAAAAAAATATTTGAAATAAATATTAAGATAAGATATGAATTAAAAGAACTAATAATATTTTTAATTATTATTCAACTAATCTATATATAAATCAACTAATTAAACTAAAAAAAAAAAAAAAACTTTTATTAAAGTGAACAATAATTAAATTCATACTACAGGTTTAACAGATCAAGTGTAACTCAAAAAATTTAAGATATATTTATAGTATTTAAATTTCAATTTGAATAAAGAGACAATATAAATTAAAAAAATAAATATATTTGAGATTAATATTTAAGAAATGACAATCAAAATTTCTGAATTTTAGAATATTATTTATAATAGTGTTTTGATAAATTATATAAATTAATAATATAAGTATTGTATTCCTTACTAATAATCTTATTTAAAATTTCACTGGTAACTTGTTACTTGTTTTAGAAGTAAAGAGGATTCGAGATTTAAGATAATGTCTTATGAAAAAAAATGCTAAGTTGAACATCACACCATTACCCTATCCTTAAGAGATTTAATAATCTACCATCCTGGTAGTGTAAATATGATTTTATTTTGTCTTTGGTAATTTCTTGGGAAAAAGAAAAAGGTATTAATTTTACATAAAAATGTAAATGACAAGACATATCAATCATCCCCTTTGATAGCTAAATCTTTTTCAAATATTAAAATTTAAGCCAAGATAAACTTTATTAGTAATAATAAAAAATATTTTTTCAAAATTTCTATAGAAATAATTATAATTAAAATAATAAATAATAAAATTATTGAAAAAGTTTTTTTTTTTTTTTTTTTTTTTTTTTTGAGAATAAGATTCAGGTCTGAAAAGATTTTAATTCCAGAATTAAATAATGAATCCCACATATTAGGTCTTGAGTATATCTATAGAAGATCTGAATCTTATCACTAAAAGAACAAATAACAAAAATATATGAGCTTAGTTCCTTTAAGAAAACTTAATATATATTTCATAAAAAATATTCACCAATTATATTTTAGTTCAATTTTGATATTAATGTGGACTGGTAAATTGAAAAAATGTTTTATCAAGAGGAGGGGCTTGAAAGTTATAAATACCAGCTTAGATAGAGAAGTTGTTTGAGTAGAATGATATTAAGGTCAAAGGATAAATAAAAATAAATTAATTTTTAATTAAATATATAATATTTCAAAAGTAATATCTATATAAGAAATTGGAAATGAAATAGAAGCTTCTCTTGAGTTTAGAATATTTGAGAGATTATAGTATCAGAAAGAGGTGGGAATAAGAATAAATAATAAATAATATCTAAGTTATTGATTTCTTAATTAAATAATTTCAGGTTCCTTAATAGATAAATTAATAATAGTAACATCAATAATATATCATATGAATTACAAACCTAATTAATCCACAAATAAAAGAAAATTAATTTAAAAATATCATATATCAGGGCTATTGGTGTTTCATACAGGATGTCTTAAATTAGAGAAAATTTTTAGTGTTTTTTTTTTTTTTGGAATAGTGCAAATCTTAAAAATTAAAATCTTGATATTTTACTGAAAAAAAACTGATGATCTTTTTATCTTGGAGTACTATTTTCAGATCTTATGGGTTAAGAAGAAGGAACATGGATTCAAAAAATGAGTTATTTGATGATCTAATCCATAATAAATCAAAAGGCTCAATATGGTTAATTAACCTTTTTCTTAGAACTTATTTACCTTTAAACCTGTTTCTGTAATATTTCACCTGGCTTGAAGATAATAGGTGAGCCCATTAAATAATGTCCGTGGTGTTGCATGGTAGATATAGGATACATATGGTTGGGATTAATGATTTTGTTTCTTTGTTAATTATTACTGATAATATAGAGTATAAAAGCCTTAAAAGAATTGTTTTAAACTCAGAAGATACCTTTCATTTCAAGGAAAAATAATTAATTTTTATAATTTTAGATTGTTTAGATAAAATATAGGTGAAATTTTACTTGATAAGGGAAATTTTTTGATTATTTTAATAAATATTTCCATAATTGGCCAAATTTTACCTTTTTTAAAAAAAAAATTGAAAAGAATTATGAAGGAAATATAATTAAATAAAATACTGGAATGGTAGTAATACATTCAAATATATATTTTTGGAAATTAATTAAATAATGGTTGGACGTAGTGTAAGATATAATAAGGATATTTAAAAAGAATCCTGTAAAAGAGATTCAAATAATTTGGATAAAAATCTGAATAAAAAATTTGACTGTGAAGGAACCCTTGAAAGAATTTTCTTTATTTTTATAGTTTTATTGATATAAATAAAACCAATATTTGTTGAAATAAATAAAATATATAAGGATATTTAATTAAAAAGAGATAGGGACCTAATTATGTGATTGAAAAAGGAGTATTTATTAATTTAATATGGCTAATTATTTCTTTCATTTTTATTATATGACTTTTTATGATCACAAAGATATTTGTTACAATTCCTTTTCTAAAAGCTGAATATGTTAGCATGGATAAATGACTCAAATCAAGGCAGATGGATATTCAAATTTTACTATTGGGAAGAATTTGTAATAAGTATCAGTAAAAGATTTTTTCAATTTCAACTTTTGATTAATATAAATAATTAAAAGGTTTAATTTTAGAGATTTTTTGATACAAATATAAATCAATAACATTAATAGTTAATATAATAACAAATCTGAA
This sequence comes from Austropuccinia psidii, assembly GCA_023105745.1. NCBI lineage: Eukaryota > Fungi > Basidiomycota > Pucciniomycetes > Pucciniales > Sphaerophragmiaceae > Austropuccinia > Austropuccinia psidii. Next base: position 37,061,791 of record JALGQZ010000004.1, on the reverse strand, counting down.
AATACTAAGGGAAGATGAAAAACAAAAATATAATATTTTAATCTCTCTATTAGGAATTAATGTGTATGTATTCCTGTAAACCTAATTTGATATTAGGATCTTTCAGAAATGTGTATTATTTTATCAAGAAAGAAGTATTTGTAACATTTTGGAGAATGAAATATAATTTATACTTTTAGTTAACTTTTATGAGGAGAAATTTTCAATCTCACTAAAGAAAACCAATTTATTAAAAAATATTCTAAAGGAGATATAAATCATGAATATATATTTACTAATCTCAATGTACAAAGAATAAAACAAATATGTGTTTGTGATTTGGAATATAATTTACATACACAAATAGGTAATAAATAACTATAAAACATTTTTCTGAATATGAAAAAATCATAAGTAATATGAATTCCCAAATTTAATCATTTTGACAGGGAAAAATATGAATTAATTTCTCATTAGTAATGAAATACATCAATTAAAGACAATATTTGTATTCTACACAAAGATTCATAAAGGATAGCATAAGGGGCACAAGCTTAAATTGACTTTATGAGGTGGTAAAGTGGAAGATACTTAAACAAATCATAATCAATACCACTCAAAGGATTCATGAAAGGAGGTCTATATGATATGGTATATACATGCCTATGGGTATTAGTTTTACATGCTAAAATACTTTTTACAAGATTTGATAAAGGGTTTTATTTTAAATTAGTGATAGTTAAAGCTTTGGAAAACCCTGGGTGCAGTAATAATGAATTAATTGGTTATAATAAAGTAATACAAAAATTAAGTTTTGAGCTTTAAAATGATTTTTTTCCAAGATTAGTACTGTGACTGAAAATAATACTACATATAAATTCAACAGAAGGATGGAGAATCCTCTTGGGTGCAGAGTAAAGGCCCTTTTCATCCTGAATCATCCGTGGAGGGGGAATTAGCACCCTGGAACATAGAAGGAGTAAGTATTTTCACACCAGAAAGTGGGAATGTGCCTTCCACATCCATGTATTCCCTGTTTTGGGCTCAGATGTAGTTTTGGACCACCTCTGGTGAGTTTTCCCCAATACAGGGTAACTTTTTCATCAGGGGACCTTAAATACATGTTCTGGCAGGTCAGAAACACAGAATTCTGTACAGAATGTTTCAGGAACACCATATGAGTCATTATATAAGGTATGTAAGGAAAAATAAGCCATGATTTGGCTTTTAAACCTCATATTCAAGACTTTGGGAGACTCTCCCAAAGTATTGGGTTTTTCCATTAAGTTTTGAGCTTATCCTTAAAGCTGCTATATATTTTTCAGTTTTAGACATAGGGAGCTCAAAATCAGCTCATTTTTTAGATCTTGATGAATTATACACCATGGATACTCATTTTGTAATCCTATAATCAAGCATGGAAAAGCTATATCAGATTTGAAGTCCCATTTTGAGAATATGGATTTTTATAGATCCTGTATTAAGATAATTACCTTAATAGATTTTATTCTAGGTAAGATGAAGAGCTATTAAGGATAAAATAAGAGAGATTAATTTATTCCCTTTAAAAAAAAACTCACTTTAGGTATTCCAAACCAAAAATTTAGAATTTATATGTGAGGTGAATATTTTGTTCACCCTCATGTAGATTATGTTTGGCTCCCATGTTTGTGGTTTTGGAGCTAGCACAGTTTTGTTGGTGCCACTGGATAGCCCTATTTGAGATCTTCAATTTGAAAACTAATTTGGTGGGGATCTTCCTATTTCTCTAGATTTTAGGGGAGAGTTTAAAATCAAGGTTCATACTCAGTTCTGGCTTTGAGCTGGAATAACTTTGTTATTCCTTATGCCATAGTTATGGGACTTTTATATTTGGTACAATGTGACTTTCCTCTTCCTTTTTAATTGAATTTTGGGATATCTTTTCTTGGTTAAGTTTATATGTGGGAATCTTTCTCTAACATTGTTTTATAGTATTTTGGCTTCATACTTGTTCTCAGGGTTTGAGTCACAGGCTTAAAATTCATTTAATTTTTTGTTTTTGAATTTTTATTCCAAATAATGAGATTCTGACAAATTAAATATTAAATATACACAAATGATGGTGTTGTTCATCTTTTTATAACCCAAAAATACTGTATTGTTACAATAATGGTGGCTATCAGTCTTAAAGGCTAAATCACTATCTTGATATGAGAAATATCCAAGGGGGGGAAATACATCAAAGAAAGCCAGGGTACCCAGCTTCTAAGACCTCTGAGAAATATACAGATCTATAAATTGGAAAAATGGCTTGGCATGGTAAAATTTCACTGTGAAAGTCTTTTGGTACCTTTTTTACTAAGGCTAAGTCCCCTTGAATCATGTCAAAATAGAAAATAAGCTGCTATTTTGAAATTCCAATGAGGTAATAAAAAGCTTTTACTACTGTAACCATTTCTATTCTTGATTATTTAACTTGGATAAAAAAAAGAATATCAAGAAAAAATTTCTTGTATTTCCATCTTCAGAATTACCTATGGCAACCTGCTATCATTATTCTATTATACTGCACCACATAGAAAATGAGGTAAAACTGAAAAAAATAATTAAAAATATAGTTCTTCATAAATATGAAACACTTAATATATCAAAAATCAAAAAAATTACAACCTTTAATTGAATTTCCAATAGAGCTTATTAGTTTGGGAGAAAAATCCTCATTTTCAAATTAAATGATATTCATATTAGTCAATTCATAATCTATTAGCCATAACTGGGGTGGTATCCAAATAGAATGACATAATTAAGTAGTGATAATAATTTTATGTGACAACAATTTCATTTAAAATAAATCAAAATAAATTGAGTGGTTCCTCATCTATTTGGTTCTCATTGAACCTATTTTCATTACTCTGTGGGATATTTTAGACTTAAAATGAGCCTAATGTTCCAGTTTTTTCCACTATTTATCTTTCCATCACTTAAAGCTTATTTAAATTTAATAATTATACTTCTTCAATGTATTATAAATTATTATTAATATATCAAATATTTTGAACAATTAGAAGAAATTTAATAAATAATATTTATATTTTATAATAGTATCCCAACAATTTGAATTTATATTGATTGATTTTTTATAAAGCTTTGTTGTAAAACTACAAGTAGTCTCTTAGATGTTATCAAAAGACTTCATCTCCTTTATTTATATGTGGCTTAAAATTACTGAAATTATATTTCTCGTGGTTTATTTATATTCAGAATTCTTTATTATATTTTATATGTATATAAATTGATTAATCACATATATCAATAAGTAATCTTAATAACTACTCTTATAACTGAATTATCTAGAAAGATTAATCTAGAAGGAATTATCCTTAATATCATTCTTTTGTAAGAATATTTTGAAATACTTTTTAGGTCTACAAATCACTTATTGTGATATCAAAACCTTCTTTTAAACCTTTTTTTAATCTTGTAGATCAATATTATTCTTGACTTGATATTTTTGGTAACATATTTTGGTGATAGAATAATTGTTTTATATAGTTATTGAATAATCATATTATCTTTTTATAAACAGTTACATCTGATGAGAAAATGGCTTTATAAGATAAATTCCCAATTAATTCAAAATTTTGACTCTTGTGGTCATAACAGATATTTCTTTATTATATTGATTCTTAGGACAGGCATAGTAAACTAGTCCGATTTTTACTATTTTCTTGATATAAAACCCTCAGAAGGGGGATTCAACCCTTTCCAAAAACACTTTTCGGGAAAAATCATTGACTAATTAGGCTCTCAAATCTATATAAAAGTGACTTAAATTGAAAATACCCCTCAAGTAATTTTCACACTTGGAAAAGGAGGAAATAGGGAAATTCAGGAATAACTCTTATTTTTTGTTAAATTTCTCAATAATTTCTTCTACCTCATAATTTTTGAAATTTTTCCTTGTTTTTTCCATTAATTATTTCATGTCTCATCATTTTTAGAGGTTCCTTGCTATTTTTGAGCTATAATAATGACTCCCTAACCTTTTTGATTAGTCAGGGGAATCAATAACTATTTTTCTCCATTTTTGCAATCCTTTGGAAAATTGTTTTACTGTTTTTTGTGAATTAATGTGTTAAAAGCTCCACATGAGGTAGTTTATGGGTGTTTCACTTGTACTATTAACTGCTGATTTGAGAAGCTATATCTCTCTGCATCATCTAATGGTGGCTTACAGAAGCCCAAATGGAGAAAATATCAATTTATAACATTAGAAAGAAGTATTTGTGAATGATTATATTGAAATGTATGAAAGTATAATATTCCATCAAATAGGGGATCTCAGAAATGCAGTTCAAACTATAGGGGTCAATTAAATTTCAGTGAGGGATATGATGGCCACCACTTTAATTGAACAAGTCCAACTTCAATTCCACCTGGAAAAGATGCAAGTTGTGTAATGGGAATTCAGCCTCACACTTCAGGATTTTCAATTCATCTTAGTTATCTTTCCTCAAGTCTTGAAACCAGCCATCCCAAACCTCACAGATCAAGGGTTTAAGTCGACAACTTCACATTTAAAGAAAGCCGATAAGTCCCAGTTACATTATTCAATCAATCAAGAAAGTTCATTTAAGTGCCTCAAAAAAAGTAATCAGTGTGTATTTCACTTTCTCTTGAACCAGTCAAGTTGATAGAGTGAATACAAACACTTCAGGGAGAAAAGCCAAAAGAGCCAAAAGAAAAAATAGGAACAATGAAAGTGTAAATTGAGATAAAAAATACAACCTTATTAATAAATATTATGAAAAAACTATGTGCATATACAAAGGATAAGGATAGCTATGATAAGCTATCTGGAAAAGTCTTAAAAAAATTTAGTTTAATATTGAATGAATATCTCTGTGGAATATAATTTATTAGTAAATATTAATCAATTTTAAGGATTTTAACCCCCAAAAAAATGAAGAAATAATTGACATTGGTGGCAGTAAATTTAAGTGAATCAGAAATTTATCCATATGAATCAAAGTGGAACTGAGAGAGGGAGGGGAGGTAAGAGGTTGGTCCTTGAGCTGAATTGAAGGAATGAAACATAAAAAATGTGAGAAATAACAAGGAAATTTAAAAGGAAATCAGTGGGCCTTAGCTTCAGGAACGTGCAATAATCAAAACTTATGAATATTAAAATAAAAATGGGAAAGAAAAGTTAAAACTTTTCTTGAAAATCATCAAAGAATATGTTTCTTTACAGAAAATATATTTGTATGAAGAAAATAATTTAATCAAAGAAAAGAATTATTAGAGATATAATTTTGAGAATGAAAAAATGGAGCATGATTTTATTTTAGAAAAAGTCAAATTGGAGAAAAGGAGTCACAATCTTCTGTGGCGCAAAAACTGTGGAGCTTGGAGGGGTACAGTAAGGAAATAAACAATTTTATTAGGACCTCATACAAAGATTTATTACCATTAAATTTCTATATAGCTAGTGAATGATCTTATATATAGCTCTCTTAGCTATAGCATTTGGATATTGGTAGCTACTTATAATTTTTCTTTGAAGATTTGATATGATACATAAGGTATCAAGTAAGTTATCCTTTCTTCCTTGAATTCTCCTTCAAATATTATGTCCCTGGATAACTATGTGATAGCCCCGTGACAAATCATTGTGCAATAATATAGATAGGTCTTTTTTGAGATTTTGAGTACCCTCGGAAGTAGTTTTCAACCATCAAATACGTTAAAAAATGAGTTCCTTTTCCAGCCCTTGAGATAGCTGAAAACATGTTTCTTTTTCCAGAGTAATAGATATAATCACGAGATAAATCAGATACTCTTAATGCATATATAATCCAAATTTAGTCATAAATTTATTATGGATACTAATTCCTGGATCCTTTGAAGGGAATTTCTTAAAGAAATGGGGACTTTTGGAGTTCTCAGTAAAAGCATTTCTAACATTATTCATTGCTCACCATCATCCATTAAAGTAAACTTCAGCTGAGGAAGTGGGTAGAAATTTCAATTCATCACTACAAAATATTCTAAAATATGTAAAACTGGGTCTCAATTTCCAATATCACCACATTTCTTGGTAATTAATGCATATAAATTACAAGATTTATGCGCTAATTTTCCATCTTTCCTTCAAGGAAAATATGTTTTCTTCTTAGTAATAATCTTTTAGCTCATACTAATGTCCTAAATAAATGAGGATTTTCTGAATATAAATCACCATGAAAAAAGTGGCTACACCTGAAAGAAGGTTTTTTAATTGGAAATTGAATTGATATACGTATTTGATTTAGGCTGGAAAACAAAAAAAATGAAATTGAACAATATAATGTTTGAAAGAAACTCAAGCCACATATGAAAGCCAGACACTTATACTTAAGCTTCTCCAATATCAGGTTTTGGTAAAAATTCTCAATCATTTATCCCTAAACAGGAAGAGAAGTCTTCTGTTTCTTATGTATATTGATTTTTATCTTATTACATATTATTGACTAAAAAACATTAGATTTTCTCACAGATTTTGAAACATAGTAAAGATATATTATTAATCCCTTTTATGGGAGAAGAATTTTTAAGTTATATAGAATTGAATTTTTTTTTGGAATTAAATTTACTGAAAGAAGAAAGCTTTTTCAGTCTAAGCCTTGTAAAAATTTACAAAAATTTAAAGATCAATTTCTCAGTTAAACTATACCTCTTGAAGGTATGTATTGAGCCTTGAGCTGTATCTCACCCCTTTTTATTCTCATGAGAGAAATATTATTCATTTTTCAATGAAAAAATTATTTATAGCTTAATCAAGAAGCATTTTCTTCATGAGAAGCTTTTGAAATATAATCTATGATGGATATATCATACCTGTAATCTTGTCCAAGCATTTATGAAGAGTAGATTTGTTAGCTTCTAGAAAATATATTTAAAAGAAGAAAACAGGAATTTTTTTCCCATTTCCCAATGCAAGATCTTTGTTTCCTTATAATCTCAAGCTATAAATTAAAAGGATCCTGAGATCAAGAGTGTAAATATCCCTGGCTATTAGCATAGCTCTGAATAATTACAGTGAAAGATATAGCTATATGAATAAGTTTATAAATGAAGAGCCTTCCTTTTCAATACCCTATTTGTAAGCCTCCTTCCTGTAATTCTGGCCTTTAAAAATAATCTACCAGATTAGCTTTTTGAATTTTTGTGTAAAAGTATTTAAGTATAAGATTGGCCAAAATATCTTTTGTTTGATTATAATTATTCATTTGAGATCCCATTTGAGGAAAATTATTGGAAGAAATATAATGAGTGAGTATTCTTCAGCCCTTGTATCTCAGGATTGGATATTAAATGTAGATACAGTCGAACTATGGATGTGAAATTTGAGGAAAACCAATTTGTATTTCTCAATATGTTAAGTATGATTTTTTTAAGTCATCTTATCAGCTAAATTTCAATTATTAAAGCCCTTGGATACATTATTTTCTCTCTTGTCACTTTTTTTATATTCCATAATCATATTTTTATTTTTTGAGTAAAATTTTTATTGAAATTCCACTATGTGATTAAGGTAAAAAAACTGCATAATTCAATGATTAATTTGGGAATTAGATTTGTAAAACAATCATTCCAATTTAGAAAATTCATTTACTAAAAGGATTCAGGAAAGTAATACAAGAATTTTATCCTCATAAATCTTCCTGAACATAGTGTTGAAGTCATATATATATAGATAAAAGGATTAAAGAAAGATGAAGTTTGAGTATATATTAAGAAAACTACCAGAGCCTTAGTTTTTTAATAACTACCAGACTTAATTTAGCTCATTTTGAAATGATTAATTCCTCAATTTGCCTTCAAAAATAGAGGTGAAACAAGAATGTAATTTTATTGTATTTTTTCTCAAAATTTATTCATCATACTTATTTTCAGTTTTGTGAATCTTAAAGGTACTTTCAGGTATCTATAATGAAGAAAGAAGAATGTAATCTTTACTATTGGCTTTATATAGGTCTTTGTGATTGAAATACATATTTGAAGCTAATTCATACACTTTAAAAATATAATATTGGAATTTTTTTCCCAGTATTTCTCTTAATTAATGCTTCACAAAGGACTTCACTTACAATGTGAGCTAGCTTCTTCCAGGAAAATATATAGATATGAGCTAGAAGTAAGATTGAAGGCATTCAAATATTAATTTATAGAAAAATCTAGCTAGTTCTCAAACATCATCCACATTCTTTTCCAAAGCCTTCACTTCACCTATTAAACATCACCCAAAATATGTAACCAAGTTGATGGTCTACTCATAATGATATTTATGACTTTTTTTTGATAATTTCCAAATTTTCTATTGAGACTCCTAATAGAATTTGTTTTCTGGTACCTGGGTGGATATTTGTGTGCTATAATGAATGACAGAGAGTTATATTTTGAGAGGATATTACTTAGATTTTGTGTTTTATTCAAAAATTGGAAGAGTAATTCATTTTTAATCAATATAATTTTACCTTCACTTAGAAAATATTTAAGCAACATCATTTTTAGCTTATTATTTTGTCAAAAACAAGTAAGGTTTGGGAAAAATATTCCAGAACCTGAATGATTTTCCCTTAACCTCTTGAGCTAGAGGATAAATTGAAATTTTGAAGACCTAAGAGGGGGAAAGATATAGAATATTATTTCTCATATCCCTTCAATAAATTTTATTTTTTCATCCAAATAGTTTTGAAATTTCTCTTGAGGGAATGTGTGTCAAAAAGCTCCAAAAAGTGAAAAATTCATTAAAGAAAGTTTCTTGTAGTCAACATACTCAAAATAAATTGATATGAACTTTAAGCAAAATGATGTTATATTAAGCCAAAATATGCTTAACTGATAGGCTGCATATTCTATCCATTGAATTTATCATTTATTCAAATATTTCTGTGAAAGAATAATTTTTTTAGAAGTTTTTGTTTTTCTTTAATCTTGATTTTTATCTAGAATACAGTAGCAATATGTACTATTATGCTACTGTATAAAATAAAAATGCATGGATTATTTTTAATTTTCGCATATTATTGTTATTTTTTATAATTGACTTTATTTTTCCCCCTTTTAATTAAAAGGATAATTTTTTATTGGTTTTTGATATTTAGTTTAATTAAACTCTGTTGATTAATTTCTTTCTCAAAATTACAGTAACAGGAACTACGTAAATCATGCTACTGTGAATTTGTTGACAATTTTCAAAAAATTAACACTCAAACCCTTTACAGTACCTTTAATGTAGTTTTAAGAGGAACCTATGAAAAAAATTTCAAATTCCCAAATTGATTTTCAAAGTTCACAACAACAATACAAAAAATTCAAATAAAAGTAAAATATATAAAAAGGATCCAAATTTAGAAATTACAAAAAAATAAAGTATAATAAGAGTAATAAGATTGATATCACTGATCAATAAAACCGATATAATTGAAAAATCCAAGAGCTTGAATTTGAAAAAAAAAGATTCAATAATTAGTATTATCAAGCTATTTTCTTATTTATCTTCTAAATAAACAGTTCAAAAAGAGAAAATTGTGTCTATTTTACTTATTTTTTAAATATAAATAATCTCAAGTAAAATTGAAAGGGAAGCTGAGAATATATATGAAGCCAATTGAGAGTATCACCCAAGGTAGTTCTCTTTTGATAAGAAATTTGAGGGATAATTTACTCAATGATATATAATTAGAAGATAATAAGAATATTGCATGATATTAAAGAATTGTTTTTTTGAATGAAGGGCGTAAATGAATAAACTATGTTTTTAAATAAGAAGATAGCTACATGCCTTAGGCCTTAATTTATTTTGGATTTTGAAGAGGATTACCAAAAAATATGAAATAATCTTTTTTATATCTCAAATTTTGAGTAGAATTAGAATCAAGGGAAACTTATCTGAATTAATTAAATAAAAAAAGAAGAAAGGATCTTGAAGCTTATCTAATATTACATTGGCTTGGAATGGCTTGGAATATCACCAAATATTAAATATTTAGTTTCAGCTTGTTATTTCCTTAATTTGGTTTAATAATAAAAGAAATATACTTATTTATGATTACTAATCAGATTAAATACTACAGTTTCAATAAATTTGACATTAAATTTTTTTTACTAAAATTAATATTTATATTCCCTTTTGGTGTGTACCTAGTATATGAAAAATAATATATAAAAATTATATAATTAGTGAATTGTAGTAGGAAAAATGAAAAGAGAAATATACCCTGAAGGAGTTGAATATATATAGTATATTTAAATGATTATTCAATTTTTATTTGTTACTATATTAGGTTTAATTGTTTATCAGTATATAATTTTAATATTTGTATTTTATAGTATATTTTATACTGTATAATACAATACAGCTTACTTCAAAGTGCAGGCCCAAGCTCATACTAAGATGGGTCACAGCTGTTTTCTAAATAGAAAAACTTTGTTAAGGTGTATATAATTTGCTCATGGTGAATGTAAAAAATTATACCAGCATTTTCTCAAGGAATTTTTATGTTCTTAGAGACTCCTTCAGCTTACCCATTAAAGCAACCAATATCATCTGAAAGAAATCTTGTAGCTTTCAAAATATTAATAAAGAATACTATTCAAGTAAAAAAGACTCAAATAATTCCTTTGTTTAAATTCAGGAATTTCACCACACTAATAAACCCATCATTGCTAGAAGTTGATATAAAATAAGTTAGTTCTCTCTATCCATTTACCATGGCATATTCCTGTAATACAACTATTTTGGAAGTTTTTTTTTTTTGCTTGCACAAATTTTCCTCCTTTTTGAATTATCTAGAATAGCCATTGCAGCCTGATCAGATATTTTACATGTATATTCTTATATGAAACCAGGAATATTACACTCTACCCTCCTCTGAATTTCTTGATATTCCATCTCCATAATGAATATTAAACATTAACACAGCTATAGGTCAGACACAGATTCTCCATAAGTAATGAAACATAAAACTAGGCCCTTTGTTTGGAATATGAAACCTTTTTGAATTTTAAACATGTATTAGAGTTTGATCCCAAGGATCCTGGAAAAATATATCTTACATTATGCCCATCCTTACCCAAGAGCTTAAGCTCCTAGAAGCTTTCCTAATTGATTTCCCAAATTTAACCCAGATCCACCAAGATTTTGTTTGAGAATTAAAGAACGATATATCTATTTTAAATGTTGAAAATATCATTTCTCTACTAAAGGTTAAAATTAGATGAGTGCCATATGTTAGCCTGTGACTCAAAACCAGAGCACAAGCATGACAGCCAAATACCATAAACAAATGGTAAATCCAAGATACCACCAAAAAATGGATCTGAGCCAAATTAGCTCAAAAGGTATCAAAAGAAAGAGGAAAATTACCTCTTTGCAAATATACAAGTCCCATCATCATAGGGCAAAGAATAACAAAGTTATTCCTGCTCAAAGTTGTTGCTGAGAATAAACCTTAATTTTCACTTAACCCCATCAAATGGGTATTTAAAATAAAGCTCTAAGTCAGGGGTATCAAATGGTACCAGCCAAACTGAGCTAGCACCAGTATTATAGAAGTTATAGCCAAATTCAGGCAAAATAAGGGTGAATAAAATATTCATCTCTCATCTAACTTCTACAGTTTTTGTTTGAGATACCTAAAGTGGGGTCTTTTTGGAAAGTGCACAATCAGGGATATCTGATGGTGCCATTAATTTCCCCATATCTCATCTATAACAAAAGTTATAGGGCAAACAAGCCCAATACAGCTTTTTGCCTAAAACATGCATATGTACAAAATTCTTGTATGTGGCATACCTTTGCCATATTTACTGATAAAAATATCAAATGAGGTACCATTGTGTAGTACACATAAAGGTCTACACACTGAACCAATTTTGAGGTTTAAATCTCACAAACTGACAAAGTTATGGCTGTTTTAAGGTCAAAATCCCACAGTTTGGCCAATACAGCCTTACCATGGGACAAGATCCCATAAACATGATTATGAGGCGTAAAACAAACAAAGAAGCTTGTTTTTATTTCAATACATCATACTCAATTTAATACTGGGGTCCCATACAGGTTCTGTACAGCAATCTACGCATCATATATGTCAGAATCAGGCTGTGTGGTCCCCAGATGACAATTTTCACCCTGTATTGGTGAAAACTGCCCAGATGTGGTTTCAAAACCACATCTGAGCCCAATACAGGCTATACAGGCCCTTTGAAAACCAAAAGCCTATCCTAGAGAGTGAAAAATCTTCACTTCCTCCATGTGAAAAGGTCTAGCAGCCTTTTCACCCCATTTCAGGATAAAAGGAGGCCTTTTCACTGCCAGAAAAGGAATCCCCATCCTGCTCTTAAATTTCTATGTAGTAAAACTGTCAAACACAGCTATACTCTTGGAAAGTAACCATGTTATACTTTAAATTTAAGTATTGTAGCTCTTATTCTAGTAATCCAACAGGTAAGCCTGCACCCAGGGCTTTCAGAAGCGCTCACAACCACTATATCGTTATAGTAAAGCCCTTATTACAATCAAAAAATCTTTTCATTATCATTTTTGCTGTGTCACAGTCATAGTTAAAGTCTGTAAATACAATTATACACCTTTATCATAGACTTGACCTGACATTTTGGGGGCCTGGTTGTGTTTTTTTAACTTCTTGGACCTTATAAGTGAGTTTTTTCTCTTATTTTCTCTATTCTGACAAATTGTTTTACTTTTTTAGGCATAATTTTTTATAAAATATATATAATATATATCTTATATATATTTTTATAGTGGTATATGTCATATACCACTATTATTTATCTTATCTAAATCAAATTGTGGCGTGGTTGATTATAGCTTAATCACCACAACAACCCTTATTTTTGGCATGTTTTACACATAAAAACACTTTGAGCCATTAATGAAAGTCCTTTTTTTAATTAATAAAAGGACACCTCTTACTGTAAAACCAACAGTTGAGGTGTGGTTGGGTGTATTGTTAATTCAATCACCCTCTTACATACCACTTTTATCAGATTATAATTGCTAATTACAAGTTATTCTGTAAGATACTGGCATACAAACAGTGTACCAGATATCTGTAAGCTGTATTTCTGACGTGAAATTGTTAATTCAATTACACTTTCATTATAAAAGGGCACATTGTAGTAACATACAAGCCCAGAGGCCATTCTTAGACATGAAAAACAGCATTTTAAGAAGTCTTAACTGACATCAAGCCCTCTTTTCCTGTTTGATTCAGTGGAAGAAAACTACATAACACTTGAGACTCAGTCACAGGCCAACACACCAGTGACACCCTCAGAACCAGAGGGCAGCAAGGGAAAAGGAAAGAGGCACAGTGAAGGCCTGATTACAGCAAAGAAGTGGACACCCATTTCCACTCAGAGGAATAGAAAACAACAAAACTCTGCTTCAATACAAGGTAAACCAACCTTAACCACTTGTACAGGGAAGATTACCATAATTAACCCAGTTGTAACCTCTAAAGGTAAATTGCCAAAATCAGCAGACAACAAATTTTTACAAGGCACATTCAAAGGTAAATACCCTAAGAACATAAAGTTTTTGACTGCTTGCAAACACTGATATGTCACCTGTACACCTCAGAAACCTTGGCTTCCAAAGGAACCAACCAGAGGGCATAGAAGGCTTGTGCAGAACCAGAAGACCTGGAAGAGGACACCTTGGACACAGTGGTGGATGGCAAGACACTGAGGGAAATCATACCTACCCCGCCATTCACTTTCCAATTCAACAGGAACCTCAAACCAGAGGACTGGAAAGACATGGATCAAGTTCTTCAGCTCAACCAACTCCTCAAATATTTATTTTAATGGAGCATGGACAACAAGAGGTTCAACCTGGCATCCCACTGGGAAGAACTTGGAGCAAGTTGCCAGAAGATTTGTCCCAAAGAGATAGACTTCAGAGACCTTATGGTAATCACCAAAGGTTGGAATCCTACCAGGCAGTTCAGACTCCTGGAGGTGAGGGAAAACAGGATAAGGGAGAATAAAGCCACTATCTAAGCTATAGAAGAACAGCTGACCCAGACAGGGCATACTCAGATTACTTCAGGCTCACAAGGAGAAGGCCAAATCAGCTCTCCAGTGGCTTCACACCATTCAGAAACCAACAGATCAGTGGCCAAGAGTCAACATTCTTCACAATTCCAGGAAGTTTCCAGGAGAAGACAAGGATACAAGGGCAAAAACAAGACCACCTTCAGCCAGAGGAAGAGAGAGTAAGACCCTATGATCCAGAAGCTGTTGGATTTGGTGAAAGAAGTGCACAAGAGCCAGAAGTAGTCATAAATAAATCTAGAATGAGTAGTCCCATTAATAGAAATATTACCCCCACTCATATTGAACATAATGTTCTCACACCTGAGAGTAACCTCAACAGTGATGCACTGTGGTTACAAATGTACCAATATGCTGAGCAAACTCAAAAGCAGTTTGCAGAACTTGAAGCAAGCCATGAGAGGATCAAAATATTACCAGCCTCCATGGACAAAATTGTTAAAAACCTTTAAGAAGGACATGCTCAATTGAGCAAAGCCTATGAAGAAACCAACAAAAGACTGAATCTAGTATTTGTAGAACAACATCACAGAAAAAAGGACAGGGATTGTCTGGATCAAGACATAAAAAAACTGTTCAATGTCTACCATAACATGAGTTCCCAGCCACAAGGCCATGTTATGGATAATCCATATCACCAAGATGATATTAAACCAGATGCCATGTGATGTATAAGGCAAGATCTCCATCACAATGCCAGGATGGAGATAATATGTCTTATTCAGAGAAGGAAGCCTTCAAACAGCTTCCTGAGGTCTCAAGCTGGCCCAAATCCGCTGTAACTGGAGAATATGATCATATGGAACTGATAGATTATATTGATGGACTCTTAATTGATGTACCAAGAATACCAGAATACTGGATTACTGCTAGACTTAATACATAATTTAAAGGACATGCTAGTATATGGTACACAGAAATGCAAGAAATCCATGGAAGAAGCAACTGGCCATGGTGGAAGAGTCAAATCATCCAAAAGTACAGCAATGGTACTTGGATATGGCAGAAGACCATGTCATTTGAAAATGACAAATACTCTGTGTACAAAGATCCATATGAGTGGTGTCTCAGACAGTCTAAAAGACTTAAAGCCATTTATTCTCAAATGAACATTCAGATGAGGAATCACAAACTCCTGACACAAATTTCAGAAGAACTAGAGCATTCAGTTAAATGCAGATGCAACCACAATTTCACTTTAGATGAAATTGCAAATACCTCACAAGATGTAAGGAAAAGAACTAATATAGGAAAATAAACCCTATATAAAAGCAGTGGTTTAAAAGAGAAACAACCTTTCAGGGTGGATTTTGAAGACAAACCCAGAGAAAGGGGGGCAGAAGTGGCAAAGAAGAAAAATTCTTGTCACAACTGTGGTTCAACAGACCACTATGCCAGCAACTGTCCAAAGGAAAAGAAAAAAGTCTATGCCATTGAGAAAGTCCCAGAGGAGGAATCCCCCACAGAAGATTCTGACTCAGACTCTATGGGTGATGCCATCAGAGAACAATCTGATGATGACCAAGACCCAAGAGAAGAATTCCTAGTGGAATACCAAGAGGAACCCCCACTAAAAATCCAAGACATACAGTTGGAAGCAGGCATGCCACAAGATAATTCCAACAAAAACTTGTGCAAACACACACAAGATGCACAAACATTCCTGGTCACACCAACCCAAGGAATGGCATAAATACATGGGACAGCCACAAAAATGACTGTTTGCATTGACAATGCTCAACACCCATTTATCATTGACAGTGGGGCACACTGCTCCATAGTGGCCAGAAATTATCTGGACAACCCCTTCCCAGACTGGGAAAAACAGCTCTTTCCTAACAAGGCAAAGAACTTCAAAAGGGCATCATGGAAGATGACTTCCATTGGGAAAATTATCAAAGAAATAATTATACCCCAAAGGAAAGGTAACATAAGACTCAACCCAGAGTTTTTTGTGCTTGATGATGCCCACATCCAAGGGTTTTTGCTGGGAACAGATTACCAGAGGATGTATGGCATAGATATTTACAATAGTAAAAACAGGCACATTACCATTGGCACCAACAAGGAAAAGAAATTTTTACTTGATATATACCAAATATCTGCCCAAGATCCTCTTGAAGAACTACTGAATGAATTCAGAGAGGGACAGTTTAGCACTACCCTCACCAGTAAACAGAAACTAAGTTTACTGAAAATACTGAGAAAAAATAGACCAGCATTTGCCATTGGTGAAGAGCCATTAGGAAATATTAGAGGCCATGATATAGAACTATATCTGGATGTGGAAAGGCCCTATCCACCCATGCTCAGGAGACCTCCTTACCCAGAAAGTCTGGAAGCCAGGAAGGAAATTGAAAAACATATCAATAAACTCCCAGACATGGATGTCATCAGAAAGATTGGACACAATGAAATAGTGGAAATTACCACTCCTGTCCTGATCACCTGGAACTATGGCAAGTATAGGCTGTGTGGAGATTTCAGAGCTCTGAATAACTACACCAAAGCTGACAGGTATCCTATACCCAGAATACCGCATGCCTTAGACAAACTGGCAAAAGCCAAATACATAACCAAATTGGATTGTATGAAAGGCTTCCACCAGAATGGAGTTAAACCAAACTCCATGAAATTACTCAGAATCATATGTCATATGGGAATATATGAGTACACCAGGATGCCATTTGGCATCAAGAATGCACCAGAACACTTCCAAAGGATGATGGAAACCAAATTTCAAGAGGAGATATTGGAAGGCTGGATGGTAGTATATATTGATGACATCATTATATACTCAGAGAAATGGGAAGACCGTGTGCAATACATAGACAGAGTGCTAAGTAAATGCACATTCATAAATCTCAAAATTTAACTCAAAAAGTGCCATTTTGGCCAACAAGAGCTACTAGCTCTAGGAAATAAAGTCTCAGGTCTTAGTCTGGCAATTGACCAGCACAAATTAGCAGCAGTACTTCAAAAACCAGTACCATGAAGCATCAAAGAGATGAAATCTATCCTTGGGTTTGCTAGCTACTATAAAAACCACATCAAAAACATTTCCCACATAACTAGTAGTTTATACAAGCTATGTTTAAAAGATGTAGTTTTTGAAATTACCAAGGAAAGAAGGGATGCATATGAGAGGATCAAATATGAACTCAAAAATGCACCTGTGCTCATCTTGCCTGACTTTGAACTACCATTAAAGTTATAAATAGATGAAGCATGTAGCCAAGGCTTAGGAGCAGCCCTTCACCAGAGACAAATTGTAGATGGTGAACCAAGAGAGGGAGTAATATGTTACATCTCTAGGCTTCTGAAAGATTCAGAAGCCAAGTATGGGGACACCCAGACTGAATTTCTATGCTTATTCTGGGCTCTAGAGAAACTCAATTATTATTTGGAGGGTGCAGTATTTGAAGTCTACACAGACTGCACAGCCTTGAAGTCTTTACTGAACATGAAGACTACCAATAGACACATGCTGAGATGGCAAATAGCCATCCAGGAGTATAGAGGGAATATGACCATCATATACCAAGAAGTTAAAAGTCATACCAATGCAGATGGCCTCAGCAGATGGCCACTGGATAATGTAAAAAGCAACCCAGCTTATGACCCTGAAGTAGCAGCTAACATTCCTATCCATTTCATGGAAATAGACAGGAAAAAAAACTCCAGATTTTATGAGTAGGCACCAGGAAGTGGTACCCCAGACAGTAGAAACACTGACTCAGAAGGAACAGAAACTCCCATATTGGGAATAAGATCCTCAGAACTGCATAATGAATTCTTCAATGCAGTGATTAAGAAATATGCTAAACATAAACAATGTGGCATATTTTTGCAACTCCTTCAACAAAAGTACAGGAGCCCAGAACTGGAGTCCCAGTTAGAGGAACCCTGGTTGAGGGACTATAAGTACAATAAATTTTTCCTTATAGATGGCCTTCTCTACCATAGAGAGAGGCACATTAGTGCACCAACAATAATAGACAGAGACCATATATCTTTGATCCTGCAGGAATGCCATGACTTCCCCTATATGGGACACATGAGTGAAGACTGGACCAACAAAAGGGTAGCAAGCACTGCTTGGTGTCCCAAATGGGAACAAGAGCTGGGTGAATACATCAACACTTGTGAAAGATGCCAGAAGGCAAATAGAAAACATGGGAAGAAGTATGGGTTACTTCAACACATATAAGAACCCAAATACCCATGGGAAACCATCAACATGAGCTGGGTTACAGGACTTGTCCCAGGAGGCAAAGAAAAATTCAATGCCTTCTTAATCATAGTTGATAGGTTCAGAAAGAGCCTGAGGTGCCTACCATGTCACAAATAGGACACAGCCATGGATACTGCTCTGCTATTCTGGAACAAAATCATATCTACCTGTGGAGTCCCTAAGATCATCATCAGTGATAGGGACCCAAAGTTCACATCTGAATTTTGAACCAACCTCTATGACATGCCGGGTACTAAAATTGATTTTTCTACAGCTTACCAACCACAAACAGATGTACTAGCTGAAAGGATGATCCAGACAATGGAGGACATTCTTAGAATATTTTGTGCCAATGGCATGGAAGACAAGGATCATGAAGGTTACACCCATGACTAGGTTACCATTCTACCAGAAGTCCAACTGGCTTCTAACACAAGTCAGCACTCTACCACAGGAAAAACAACTGCACTGGTAGAGAAAGGGTGGAATCCCCTATTGCCTGTGGATCACCTGAAGAAGAATCTTCTGACCATCCAACCCAAAGCCAAGGATTTCCATGAAATGTGGAAGAGAGCTTGTGAC
The DNA here is from genome assembly GCA_023105745.1 of Austropuccinia psidii. Lineage (NCBI taxonomy): Eukaryota > Fungi > Basidiomycota > Pucciniomycetes > Pucciniales > Sphaerophragmiaceae > Austropuccinia > Austropuccinia psidii. Next base: position 37,042,884 of record JALGQZ010000004.1, on the reverse strand, counting down.
ACAGCTGCCAAATGCATAGTTGAGGAAAAAGAATATAACAAGCAGAGGTGGGAAAAATCACACATGGAACCTGACTTTAAAGAAGGGGACCAAGTGTTAGTGTCTACACTGAACTTTCATAATCTCAAAGGACCTAAGAAAACGTAAGACTCATTTTTAGGGCCCTTAACTATAATTAAATTGATAGGGAAAAATGTAGTGGAAGTCAAACTCACAGAGGAATTTTCCAGGAAACACCCAGTCTTTCCAGTGAGTTTAGTCAAGCCATACTTCCAGACAGAGGAGGATAAATTCCCCTCCAGGAAGAAGAGCCCCACACCACCAGAAATAGTGGAAGTGGAGGATTCCCCTGGACCAGTGAATAACATCATCAAAGCCAGGAAGATCAGACTTAATGGTAAGTATCAGAGACAGTACTTAGTCAGATTCAAGAATCAGACAGCTGATAAAGACAAGTGGTTGGCAGAAGATGGCATACCAGATGGGAACCTCCATTTAAGGAGATTTGGAGCCTCTAGGAGGACTGAAAAGTCTCATAAATGATGAGCCTTTTTTAGAGTGAGGGTATGTCAGCCTGTGACTCAAAACCAGAGCACAAGCATGACAGCCAAATACCATAAACCAATGGTAAAGCCAAGATACCACCAAAACATGAAGCTGAGCCAAATTAGATCAAAAGGTATCAAACGAAAGAGGAAACTCACCTCTTTCCAAATATACAAGTCTCATCATAATAGGACAAAGAATAACAAAGTTATTCCTGCTCAAAGTTGTTGCTGAGCATAAACCTTAATTTTTACCTCTCATCTGAAAGACAGAGTAAGAAGCTTAACCCAATCAAATGGGTGTCAAAAATTAATCTCTAAGTCAGGGCTATCCAATGGTCCCAGCCAAAATGAGCTAGCACCAGTATTGCAGAGGTTATGGCCAAATTCAGGCCAAATATGGGTGAATAAAATATTAATCTCTAATATAACTTCCACAGTTTTAGTGTGAGATACCTAAGGTGGGGTCTTTTTGGAAATAGCACAATCAGGGCTATCTGATGGTGCCATTTATTTCCCCATATCTCATCTAGAACAAAAGCTATAGGGCAAAAAATCCCAATACAGCTTTTTGCCTAAAACATGCATATGTACAAAATTCTTGTACATGGCATACCTTTGCCATATTTAATGATAACCATATTAAATGAGGTACCATTAGGTATAACACATACAGGGCTACACACTGAACCAATTTTGAGTTTGATATCTCAAACACTGACAAAGCTATGGCTGTTTTAAGGTCAAAATCCCACAGTTTGGCCAATCCAGCCTTACCATGGGACAAGATCCCATAAACATGATTATGAGGTGTCAAACAGACAAAGAAGCTTGTTTTTATTTCAATACCTCATACTCAATTTAATACTGGGGTCCCATACAGGTTCTGTACAGCAATCTACGCATCATATACGTCAGAATCAGGCTGTGTGATCCCCAGATGAAAATTTTTACCCTGTATTGGTGAAAACTGCCCAGATGTGGTTTCAAAACCACATCTGAGCCCAATAGAGGCTATACAGGCCTTTTGAAAACCACAAGCCTGTCCTAGAGAGTGAAGAATCTTCACTTCCTCTATGTGCAAAGGTCTAGAAGCCTTTTCACCCCATTTCAGGATAAAAGGAGGCCTTTTCACTGCCAGAAAAGGAATCCCCATCCTTCTCTTAAATTCCTATGTAGTACAGCTGTCAAAAACAGTTATACTCTTAGAAAATAACCAGGTTATACTTTAAATTTAATTATTGTAGCTCTTATTATAGTCATCCAACTTGTAAGACTGCACCCAGGGCTTTCAGCAGTGCTCACCACTACTATATAATTACAGTAAAGCCCTTATTATATCATTTTAAACCCTTATTGCCATCAAAAAATCTTTTTATTATCATTTTTTCCATGTCACAGTCATATTTAAAGTCTTTAAATACAATTATACACCTTTATCATAGACTCAACCTGACACCATAACACCTTGAGAGTATCAGCCCAACTATTGTGCCGAAAACAAAAACAAGGAGATTGATAGTTTAGTCTTAAATTGTGAGGAATATCTACTTTTAAAACCTTAAAGAAAGGGAAAAATGAACAAAAAATGGATATTCTGAATCTTTAATAATTTTTTCAGACAATGATAAAACAAGGCCAGAATTGAATTTGTAAATTTTAGCCATAAAAATTGTTAATTAAAATTCTCACCTGGGATAAAGAGAATATCAGAACCTTTATAAATTTCTATTCTCCAATGAAACAATTTATCAGAAATGTAAACTAATTTGTGTCTTTTAGTAGATAAATAAGATTTGAGATCCAATTGTGAATTAGTCAGTATTAAGAATAATTTTTGATTGATTTGAAAAAGCTGTTTTAATATATAATCCAAATAATTATGAAGATATATAAATATTTACTAATAACATTAATTAATCATGTTTCTGATTCAAATATTTTATTATTTAGAATGAGAATATATATTACATCAAAGAAGACTTCAATCCTATGAGACATATTTATTTATCAATTTGTAGAGAATACCTACTTTAGAAGAAGTATAAGATCATTGAAATTTTCCATTCTTATCATGTATAGTAGTCATATTAACTTGGAGCTGATTTTCAATTTAAATTATTATCTTTTTTCAAAAATAAATTTCTTATAAAGAATGTAGACTAAAATTTTCTTGAAATTTTTAGGGCAAGAATAAAGTATAATTTTCTGAATATTAAAATCTAAGTCATAAATAAGATTTTTTTTAACTTTAATCTCAATATTTTTTAAAATTTAATTTTTTGAAGAAAATGTTTTTTTATATAGTTCAAACAGAAAATATTATCATATTTATTGGTTTATATTTGTATTATACTACCATTTGTGATTCAATTGTGAGAACCATAAGAATATTTTTAGTGTGTTATTGCTTTATTTTTTAATATTATGTTTGATAAAAGTATTTTATTAAAGACATATTTTCTATACAGAAGGAATATCTTCAAAATATATCTTGATTAAAATTTGATATAGCTCTGAATAAAATTGATTAATCATTTATTTTATTTCATTTCTCATTTATACGGAGTTTACTAGTAATATTGAATTGATATGAGGTCTATGGAATGAGATTTGCATGCCCATTCATTAAAATTATCAAAAACGAGGTAAAAAAACTATGGAAATATGTAAGATAATTGATTCTATGTTGATAAATCAATCATATTAGCAAGCTCCATAATATTTTATTTGAATTATATTAAGATAGGATATATCTTTTTTGATATTTTTTGTGTTTGGCGTATTATGAAATAAATCTTTGTTATAGGAAGCTTGACTAAATATATATATTAGTGATTTATTGGAATCGTGGCTTAAAGATATGCATAGGAATCCATATATCGGAGATTAATGTATACCAAATCCAATATTGAAATATTTCTTAGGAGATTCAAATCTATGAGCCAGATTACTATTTATAAAATGATATAGAAAAATATTTAATACAGTTAAAAAAAGGGGAAATTTCCTAGAAAATATGCAAAAGGGTGATAATTATTGAGCCGAAATTTAGGAAAATACCCTTTTTGGTATCCAGAAAGTAAGGTTTAAAAGAATAAAATTTTCCCAAAAATAGTTACTTAGAGCTTTGATCTCTGAAAATATTATTTTTGAAAATGAAATTCATTATTTTTTTTTCCAAATTCAGAATTTTGGAAAATTGATGAAAAAAAAATCATTGAATTTTATCTCTATTTTGTTTTTTATCAGTCAAATGGTGCATTTTAAGAATATTTAATACTGATATTTTAAGATTAATTTTCTTACAATAACATAATACTAAGAGGTTAAAAAAAACCTTTTATATATTTCACACAGTTATGAGAAAAATGATTTTATCCTGTTTTAGTTTTTCTGTCGACTGAATATCGAGGGATGCAATTCAAGAAAAAATTTTATTTAATATCTAAACTTTTACTTTTATTTTACCAGATATAAGGGGATTTTTATTCTATGTTATATTAATTCTATGTTGAACCTGGGGAAAGAAAAAATTCAGCTTTGATATATGAGTTGATTTTTTGACGATTTCTCTTTCAGAGTGCATCTTGGAGTGCTTTTTTCTAACCTGTTATTGTTCTATTTTATATACATTCTGTATTGTGATGTTTGAGTTTTCGAATCAAGTCATCAGGACTTGGAAGTGGGAAAATACCTAGCAGTATATCATATACTAAAAGAAGGAATACATTTCTACCGCAGCACTTTTTCTATAACTTCTGCAACCGCTTTTTTGCAAACCCATCAAATTTACTGTAAAAGATTAACTATGTAATTAAGAAAATACTCATCCAAGGAATTTTTTTGAATATTTTTGTATTTAATTTTTCATTTCTTGCTTTATCCATCAATCATCAGTTACTAAATTCTTCAAAACAAAAATGTAGACAAAAATTTGAGCTTAAAAGCAATAGTAAAAACTAAAATTATTATTATTTCTATTTTTAATTTTCAAAAAAGAATACAACAAAAATTCTTTTTTGGAATGTTTCAGTAAAAATTTGATTGATTTTTTGAAAACCACAGTTTAATTGATTAAATTATGAGATTGCTTTTTTCACATTTAACAAATATCAAAAACTAGGAGAATTAATTCCTTTCTAAATTTTATCTTATATTCTCATTTAAAATAAAGAAAAAAAAATTAATGAAATGAAATCACATATTCAAACTGAAAAAGATAGCTCTTTTTTTGAGGTTTCAGAACAATTTCAAGATAACTTGGATTGTTTAACTAAACATTTTTTTTTTACAATTTTTTTAAATTAAAAACAGAAAGCTGAAGTTAAAATTAACTTTTTAAATTTACAAAAATAAAAAAATTTATTTGATTTTTCAAAACAAGGGTGAGAAATTAAAAAACCAGAGTTTTTATTTATATTTGGAAATTATGATCATCTTTAAAAAGATGAATTTTGGTAAAAAAATCAATGGTAAATTTTTTATTTTTCAAAAATTTGGGTTTCTTACAGTTAAAACTTTTTTGGAGTTTTCTAATATTGAAAAAACCACTTTTTTAATTTTTATTTCATCAATTCAAAAAGAAAATGTTAAATTTGAGGGTTTCACCTGAGGGTAATTTTTTTTAGGCTTAAAAAGAAAAAAAAATTACCTCTATAAATAAAAAATTTCAACAGATTTTCCTAATTCAATAAATAGTTGAAAGAGAAACTGTAAGTCCTCTTTTTGGATTTTCAATTCAATATTGAAAAAATGTTATATTCATTTTTCTCTTAATAATTGAAATTTAAATAAATTATCAACTAAATTAATGGTAATCTATTTTATCTTTTAATTTAATTGAGAGATCAAAGTGCCAAATAACAGCTTTTTGAGCTTTGAGATAAATTATAAAAAAAATTGAAAAAAAAAATTGACCACAAAAATAATAATAAATTGAGGTTTTTTTAGTCAGAACTTTTTTTTATATTTTTCATCAATTTATATTGCCTATTTAGAAAGAATAGTCAAAATGAATTACTTGGAATTATTATATATTATTTATTTAATCCAAAAATTGAATAAATTATAATTATTGCACTTTATCTTGTTTTCATTTTAAAATTCAATTATATACATATTTAAACTTCAAAAAATATCACAATTTTTTTTTATTTTTTTTATTTCATTAAAAATTCTCTTTTAAAGTGTTATAATGAAAGATATAATTTCTAAATAATGAAAATTGAAAATGTACTTATCAATAATGAGAAAATAGGCTTATCTATGTCATCTTTTGATGTTTCATTTATTTGATAAATTTACTTTTTATTTTCTGTTTTAAACACTACAAATCGTTTTTTATCTTTGAAAATAAATCTTTCTTTATAATTGAAAGATTTTATTTTATCATTATTTTTTTTAATCTTTTGAAAATTACTAATTTTTTAATTTTCCAAGCAAATATTTCTTTAAAATTTGTTACTATGCCAGTATTTGTTTTAAATTTCTTAAAAAAAAAAACTAAATTTTCCCTTTTCTTCAAAAATTTTATATTTTATTTCTTTTTGATCAAAGAAAGAATCTTTCACATGAAAATTAAGCCCAAGTTAGTAATTCAGGTAAGTTTATTTTTACTTTTAATATAAATATTAGACATAAGATGTATCAAAGTGTAAATATATAACAATAATTTTCAAACAAGCACTTTTCTATCTGAAAGTTTTTTCAGTAAAATTTTGAAGCTTTAAATCAGATTTTGTTTATATTTTTCAAAGTCTCAATAAAATGATTTCACTTCTCTTGAAATTAAATTTCAAATAATTCTAATACTTTATTTTTGAATTACAAATTAATAATTTAAATATTGATTTGTTTTCTTTCAGACTATCTCGTAGAAATATTATTTCTGAGAAGAGAATAAAAATTAAGATACCAATGAGTTTGTGATTAATTATCTAAAGACTGAAGAATGTATATATTTATTGGAAAAAAATTTAATAATATAAAGAAAATCTATTGGGTTCATCAAATTAAATGCACTTTCAAAATCAAAATTTCCTATTTTGAGAAACACTTTCAATTGAGAATTTAGGAAGGCCCAGGTGTTGTTTGTGGCCCTAGTCTTTTTTCAAAATTTAAAATAAAGACTAATTTTTTAAATTGAGAAAACTTCATATTATTCAAAAGGATTCTAAGTAATTTGAAATAATTATTTAATATAACTCTTCCTCCTGATATCAGAAGATCGATATCCCAATTTCATTAAAAAAGGAATGAATGAAGCTTCAATTTTTGGAAGGACTTTTAATCAGGCTAATTAAATTTATTGATTTCAAATATGGCATAGATGAAAAGTACGTTTATGATAGCTTCTTTAAAACTTTGGGAGTTCTAAGACAGCGGCTAGGTGAACCCATCTTACTCAATAAAAAGATGTAAACATATAGACTTATACAGTAATATTTTTCTAAACAAGGGAAATCTAAAACAAAGCACACACAGAAACAAGAGTGTATGCAGATTCTTGCATGGTGAATTAGATCCGATTGCTGAATAGCTTGTCAGGCCGCTCTCCTTAAAAACTTCATAATCACACTTGATGGGATATTTTGTTTGGGAAATTATTTTGAGTATCCAAATCGCAATAGTTTTTTTTAGTTTTTTATCCAAATTCAATTTTGGGGTGGCGGGTTCTATGTTATGATTATTTACGTTAAGAATACCCTGATTCTCATTGAGCAGGGCAGCTCCATTTGGTTTTATCAACGTTTTACCCGACCAATCACTAAATTAGGCTAGGTTTTCAGTTCTGAATCTCTCTATCCATGAGTTTTTTTCTTTCCAAACTAGACGTATTCAGAAGAATTCACGGCTCGAGGGTGCGGTTTGGTATAACTCACGCCATTCAGAAACTTCGCTGACTAGTCAGTTCTCACAAAGCCAATTTAGTTTTCACCTTTTTCTGTTTATTTCGAAGTTCAATCTCAGAAACTAGTTCCAAAACTGATAAATTATCAATATTTGGGGGAAAACCTGCGAGAATCAGAAATGGAAGGAGCTAATTTTCTATTGCATTGAATGTTATATCGAGTTCAAAAAAAAAAGGAATGAGTTGATGAGTTTGAAGTTCTCTGGCTATTGTTACAAAAATGATAGATTTTCCCTTGGCAATTTTTTGAAAGAATCAATAGATGTTGGATTTTCGTGTCTTACGCAAAAAAGAAAACAAACAAATTCTTCAATGCGTATTGCTGGGTGAAAATTCAAAATGGTTTGGGTTGAGCAAAAGGGTCTCTTCTGTCGAAGGCTAAGTTTTCTTCAGTCTGCCCGGTCCTTTTGATTGCGATTTTATGCTTTTATGTGAGCCAAAAAAAAGAATGTGTCAGGTTCTTTTGATTTTCTTTCCTTTATGTCAGTCTCTCTTTTATCAAATGCGCAATCTTACAGAGTCTGTTTTTGCAGGTGAGCTGGAAACCACAACCAGCATGCTCATTATAGAAAGAAGCTTTACAAGATTGAGGAACATCTTTGCGCTGAAATTTCTCAAAGTTATTTAGCTCTATTTAATAAGAAGTGCTTTGATAAAGGAGTCAATTTCTCGTTCGCTATAGTTCTTGGGGTTTTAGGTGAGTCGCTTTGAAGTCTTGAAGTAATGCAACAAATAAAGTGAACAATTTACGAGTGTCGGTGCTTTTTTGCCATTAAGATTTCCCAAGAGAGCTGTTATTTATCTAGTTGGCTATCTCGAGCAAGCCAAGCTAGCAAGAACCCATGGTGCTTTTTGCCCAAAAGAGCTCAAGCGGTCCAACAGCAACTCCAATAGGGAGACTGGGTCAGAGCACCACCAAGGATCAGTGGCCTAAGCTCATCCAACTCACTGAGCTCCACCTCAAGTGTTCGACTGCTCAGCTTGGACCATTGCTAATCCTCTGGCCTGGAACTGGTCCTCCATGTTGTGGAAACCCAAGTTAGACTTGCAGCCTTGATGTGACGTTGGATAATATTGTATGTTTGGCATCGACACTTGCTCCTGCAAGGCTTCGCTATTAACTCAGTCCGAGACTCACACAGCACCATATTTATGACAAATAATAAAGTCAGAGCACGCACATTATTGAGTGTGTCATTGCTGTTGTACAGTACAGTACTCTCAAGTCGATTACTTGAAGCAAATAGCTGAGGGGCCTCCGCATTTTTACAGCGTAGGTGAAGCTATGTAGCGTTTATTGGACGTAGTTTAAGTATCAAAAAGACAAAGTATAATGGAAAACCTTTCAACTAAACGCAAGTTGAATGCAGCTATTCCTAAGCAATTAGCTAACCGCAAGTCCGACTTTGATCAATATCAAAATCAAACAGTTGGCAAAACATTCTTTAAAGCGGAGTACAGTACAGTACTTCTGTCGAGCCTTCAATCGGTCAGACTGAGGATTTTCTTATGGGATAATGAAGCCTATCACCGACAAAAGTCCTTGCTTACCAATACTTTCACTGTTCGTAAACCTCACCAGCAATTCCGGATAGATTGCTGTTGATTTGGAATGCAAAGTTTTCCTAATTCATAAAGACAAACAAACTAAAACACAAATAAATAAAAGATGTCAAGGAATTATTATTAAGTACAATTCAAACTAGTACTCATATGTGACTGTTAGTCCGCTTATTTCTTAATCCTATGCGCTAGTTTTTTGGTGGAGTAAGTACTACCAAAGCTCCATCTTTGTCATTTTTCAATTAATAAGCAAGTTTTACAAAAAAAAAACGAAATCAGCCTCGACGCTGTTGTCAATATCATAGCCTCACTCAATAGAATAATGTCATTTAAAGTGAAATATCCGTTTTATGAACTTATAAGGGTTGCTTTCATTCCCTGAAGATTGAAAATTTTCATATTGCATGACTTCTTAAAGGGTTAACTTTCCTTGATAACGTAATTGACAACTTAAATAATTCTTGGAATCAATTTATTTTTTTGAAAAATTTTATAAAATTGCGCAGATTTTGCGGCTTCCATTTTTCCAATGTGAAATTAAATCCTCATACTATCACTTCTGTAAATTGGACTAAAAGAGGTTTCCATTCCTTTTTCTCAGATTTGATCCCCTTAATAGTAATCTCATCTATGAATGTTTATTTTTGAAAAAAGTAAATTTATTAATATTTATGGTTAAAAAGACTTGAAACTAAAAAATTAAATTATTGAAATAAACTTGAAGATTTCAAGTCAATATTTATGGGATGGAAAAACTCATAATTGATTTTAAGGAAACTTAAATTTTAAATATCATAATTTTTGCATTAAAGTGGAATATCAACATTTATCAAAGTCAATTTCCAATTTTTTTCTATCTTGTGAGATAAATATATAAATTCTTGCTAGCATTAATTTTTATTATTTGAAAGTTTTCCTTTATTGAAAATAAGTTTTTTCCTTGGATGACTTTAGAATTTCAACATATTTTTCAGCTTTGAATGATAAAAGAACTCATATTCAGGATTCTTTGATGAAATCAAATGAACCAAGTGATGTTTATATTGAAATTTTATGAAAAAAATTAACTATCTCCTTTTTTGGTTTTTAATAAGGATTTATGGATGGAAATCTTATTATGAAGCATATAGATACCAATTGTTTTTAGTTTTTACAATTATGTATTGATCACAATGAAAATTTAGGATAATGATATAGATCTTAGATACTATTTGAATACCACTGATTTTTCAATTTAAACTCAATAATTTTAATTTACAAAAAAATCAACTTCTAGATATGATAGCTTTAAGCTAGAAATCCAATGATAAAATAAAAATTGAATCAACTATAGAAATGTATTATTTATCAAAGGAATAATGATTGAAATATCTTCAAATCTTTTCAGTACAAAAAATAACTCTCAAAACAAATTTGAATTTGTAATACTATCTTCAAATTATGTTTCTTGGATTGAAAAAATCTCAATATAAAGGGGTTTCAAAACTACTTAATCTAAAATTAATTTAATCAAGCACCAGGGAAAATAAGGCTTTAAGAAAAGGAACTTGACTTAGAGTTGTTTTGCCATCAAACACCAGGAAGCCACCCAGATTTCAAGAATAATTCAAGAGAATTCAATTCTCTTTTTATGACACAGTAATCACCAGAGAAAATCACTGTTCAAGCAGTGGTGCTTGGTGTGGATTCACATAGAGTTAACCCTTGCCTAAATTAGAGGGAATGATTCATTGCAGCTCCAGACTGCAACTCCAGACCTCAAGTGGGGGTACTTAATGAAACTTCAGACCTTAATCAGAGGTACTCACTTCAGCTGTGGAGATCCAGGGGAGGACTTACTGCAACTCTGGACCTCTGGTGGGGCTATGTTGTGGTAACTCCCTTTTGTGTGGGATGAAATAAGGAAGTAACATGAGGGGGAAATTATTGGTAAGTATTTTTTGAATTTCAGAATTGTCCAATACCCATGGGTGCTAAGGTGTATCAACTGCCTCTAAAAACAATACTGAATAGTCAGCCTACAGAGAATTACCAGATAAAATAAGATTTTTGAATTTAACAGATATAAAAGACTTATCAGTGGTCTCCAAATCGGACCTATAAATAACACTACAATCAAAACTCTGATTTAAAACTATAATTGTTGATAAAATAGAGAATAATATTTTATGTTATAAGACTAATAATAATTTTTTTATTTAGATCATAATAATTTTTTTGATATTAATAATAAGACTACTAGATTTAATACTGAGAATAATTCTTCAATAAAATTTGATACTATATTTTTTTTATCACTACTAATTTTTTTTTTGAAAATACTAAGATTTGAATTACAGTTATACTACTATTCCCCACTAATACTAAGCTACTGTGCTTTTTAATAAGGCTGTACTATTATTCCTCACTAATACTAAACTACTGAGCAAGCCTACTGAGATTTTCATTACTAAAACACTGCTACTATTCTAGAAATCCTGCTAGTTAAGGGATGGTTTTGATCCTGGATAGTGGGAGCTTGCTCCATGATGATCAGAAAAATGAGGGAGAGAATACCTCTATTTATAAATTTTGGGCCTTCATAGAGCTTCTCAAAAAAGTTGACTCAGAAAAATAATAGCTGAGAGGTTTTAGCTGGTAAGATGTGTAGTTATGATGTGGAAACATTTTTCCTGAGAGAATTATGCTGGTGGTGTTTTCCTTTTGAAAATATTGTGATGCTATTGAGATAATTAGGCTGGTGAGATTTTATTTTTTCCAAGAAAGTGGAGAAAATAAAGCTTCTGAAAATTTAAATTTTCCCTAGTAATATTAAATCTTTGAGAAAATTTTCCTGATGAAATTTTTCTTTTTGATAACTTTGTTACATGTTTTCTAAGAGAATCATGCTTGTGGTGCTTTTTATCATCAAAATCATGTGATGTCTTTGAGGTAATTTGGCTGGTGAGATTTTTTTTCAATAAAAGTGGAGAAAATAAAGCTTATTAAAATTAAAAATTTTTCTAGTGATATGGTATCTTTGAGAGGATTTGGCTGGTAACATCTTCTTGAAGGTGAGGAAAGTATTTTTTTTATTTTCCTGTATATAATAAATTAATAATCTGAACTTTGATATTCAGTATTGAGGGGAATTTTCTGGTGGTTTTATTTCAGAATTGTATAAATTAATATGGAGATTGCATCACTTTTATAAAGTTTGATGCATGTTATTATTACTAAGAAAACCTTTGTTCTTGGAAAAGATATTGCAATTTTCTGCATAGCCTTGAGGTATTTCTTCTTTCAATTGAATAAAGGTGGGAAAAAGACAGTTCTGATGCTGTTGTCTATATTAATGTATTTCTATTTGAATTGACTTCTTTTTATTGCATAATCTGTTATTGATGATGAAATAAGGTGGAGAATATTTGTGAGTTTGCACTGTTTTGATAAAATCTTGAGGCTGTGTATTGTATATGCCTGTGTGAAACCTGTAGTTGTAATATGTAAACACATTTTGCATAATTTCTTTATTCTCATTTTCCTCTTGTTTTTTTGGTAATCTTGAAACTGGTATAATTGGTATCAAATACCACATCCCCCTCTCTATTTAATGCTGTCCCCAGCATTCCAGTTGAGAAGCTTGAAATATCAATCATATTAATTATTTTGTTCAATTTATTCTCCCTCCAATATTGAATCTTCAGCTTCAATTTCTTCACTTCTTTAATTTTCTGTCTCTGAACTTGATTGAAATATATTTCCTCTTGATGTGTCTTGTTAAAAATATTCTTGTAATTTTAGTGCCATCCAATTCTTCAAGCTCATAAAGTCCATTATTAACTTGATTGATAAATTTACAAGATCCATTCCAATGGTTTTTGAAGAGTAAACCTCACTGTGACTCAAGTGGTTTATTGTAAGCTGATACAAAGTCCTCTGGTTGAAGTGGATTTCTCAGTCTATGTGCCATCTTTTTGTCCAAATATTTAACTGATTTTTGTCTTGAATCTGTTATTTTTTCTGCTTTTTCTAATATTGTTTCCTCTTTTGCAACAATATTTATGGTTCTTTCTTCCAATAGTTCTTCTCTTGTTAATATTTTATTCCATTAAGAGGCTATATATATGTTTGTTTCAATATAAATTGAAAAAACAGATTTCTGACCAAATTGAAGCTCAAATGGTGGGTATCATGCTGTTCTTTTTTGTTGAAATTTGATCTTCCAAAGTCAAAATTGGTAAGTATAATTTCCATTTGGATCCATTTTCACCACAAATTTCTACAAGGTCATCTTTTAATTGCTTATTACCTCTTTCAAACATTCCTTGTGATTCTGGGTAGTAAGGTGTAGTTATTCTGATTCTTGATCCTTCTCTTTTTAATGCTTCCTGTAGTTCTTTTCTAAATTCTTCTCCTCCATAAACTGTAAATTTTTCTGAAGCTTTATACCTACAAATCAATTTTGACCCAAACAATTCCAAGACTCATTTTACAGTTAGCCTTGTTATTTACACCGTTTCTGGCCATACCAAAAAGTCATTTTTTGCTACAACTAATTATTTCCATCTTCTTTCCTTAATATGAACTGCATCCATGCTTAATCTTTCAAATAAAGTAGATGTTACATATAACTTCCCTTATTCATGTTGTTGAAAATGACACCTTTTATGAAATCCTTGAGATGATATAACCCATTACTTAACTATATTTTTTATCCCCCCCACCAATATCTTTTCTTGATTCTCATTTATGTTTCATTTTCCCCTCTATTCCCTAATTCTTCATTAATTTTCTTTATTATCTGTTTCTTACCTTTTTTTATTTTATACAACTATTTGTAGATATTATTGATTTCTTCTTTTTTAGCTGCCATCCTTCTAGATAGAAATTTACTTACCTTCTTTCAATTTTTTTGAAGTATTCTTTTCCAATACTTTGTGGCTTTTTAAAAGTATTCAAATATTCCTGAATATGTTTTCCAAATGCTTCCTGTTTTATTGGAATCTAAATTATAATTTTATTTTTTGATAATTTTCCCCCTTTATTTGTATTTACTTCTTTTAGGTCAAATTATGGAATAGGTTTGATCCAATCCTCCTCTTATTAAAATAATTCCTTTCAGTTATTTCTTTGTCTTTTCCTTTTGGTATTCTTTATAACCAATCTGGAATGATAAATTTTTTCCCTGGTTTGTGTACAAAATCAAATGAAAAAATATGAATAAATGCCACCCTTCTTGTGATTGGTGAATATGGTCAGTAAAGTGTGTTTATTGTTTCTATTAAAGCTTTAGCATCTACTTGAAGCTCAAAGTTTTTCCCCCATAATAATAATTCTTTAAGTTTTATGAGTATTATTGCTACACCACACAATTATAATTCTTTTCTGAGAGTATTTAGTGTATGGTCTGGAAAATTTTACTGATTCATATAGTACTGGTCTATCCTTTACATTCTAATCCTCTTGCATAAGAAATGCACCAGATGCAATATAACTTGAAATTATTGCTAATTTTATTTTTCCTGACCCTTTATCATAGTTAAATGCCTTCAAATTGATTTCTTCTCCTACTATCTCCCTGTGTTTTATGAAATCTTCTTCACATTTTTCACCCCATTTACACAATACATCTTACCTTGTCAATCTTGTAAATGGTGCTGAAACTTTGGAGAAGTCCTTGATAAAAATTCTGAAATATGAAAATAGTCCTAAGAATCCTTCAAATTTCCTCTTTGTTGTTATTATAGGCAAATTTTGTATCTTGGTTATCTGCTGTTTTCAAATGTTTCTTCCTCTCAAAGATACAAAATGCCCTACAATATCAAGTGCTGGAGCAAAACATTCAAATATTGATCCTGGAATTGTAAGTCATTCCTCTTCTATACTGAAAAGTATTCTTTCTTATGGTACTTCATATTGCCAAACAAATATTCTTATGAGCTTATTTTCCTTCATTGTTTTGTGCTGATATGTTGATATATGTCCTTTAATCCCTCAATCATCTATAAATATTGCAAGTTGCTCTGGTATTTCCTACTGAATCATCCAAGTCATTTGTGTTTGATAAAATGTCACAGAGCTTTTTTCTCTTTGAGGTAGTCTGGTAAGCTGAAGTCTTCCAAGTGGTCTTGTAGTAATATCCAATTATCTTTCATCATATCTCCTTATCCAAAACATGCTCTTCCTGAAAATGATCCTACAAACTCATCAACATTTGGTGGAAATACTGAATCTTTTAGCATTACTTTATTGAGGTCTTGAAGATCATGAACTATTTTAAGCTTTCCATTGCATTTTGCCACACAAAATACTGGGCTGTTATAGCTTGATATTGATTGTTCATAGAGTCCTGTAAGTATTCTTTCTCTTACTAGTTAAATAAATTGAGTTAAAATGGACTTTTGTATTGGTGTTGGTTTCTTTTGCCATGGTTCATGTGGTATAACAGGTATTTTATAAGGTTTTCCATATGAATTTTTGAGTAAACCTCTTTCTTCTTCACAAAATGATATAGCCTTTTGCCTTAGTAGTATGAATTTTTTTGATGAATTAATATATTATTCTGATAACCATCAAGATGGTCCAAAATTTATTATTTGAATTCTTTCTTTTGTAAATTTTGATGTTTCAATAAATATAGGTGGGTTAGGTGGTAAAAGTGTTTCATATATATCTCTTGATAATTCAGGTATTTTCAAGGGTGCATTAATATCTTGAGGTTTAGATTCATTAAATTGTCTAACCTTCTTGAGTATTGACTTATATCTTGATGCATCGGCTTTATCTTCCATGATTATTAGGCTGGTTAAAAGTATCAATTGATAATATAGTTTTTCATTTTTCATTTTTATTTTTTTTAGTGAAAATCAAAAAAGTCTCTTCAGTATATTATTTTCCTTTTGTTTATAGTTAAGTTTGAGTTGTATTTTTAAGTAATGCAATGAATTTACCTCTAGGTGGATAAAATACAATATATTAGGTATACCAAATCCTGAAGTTCAATGTCATACAAATACATTTGAGAACACTAGTCCAGAATTACACAAGGGCGAAGTTCACTGTCTTACTGGGAAAAAAGTGGATGAATTTTGATAGTTTTATTTTGATTGAAATTTTTTCATTGATTTCACCTTGAAGCTTTCATTATTATTTTATCCACTTTTGTTTTTACTCTTTATATCTTCATTTTTTCTAAGTTTTCTTTATTACTTGATTTTACTTGCATGTTCAGCAATCTGGTGTGTTACCCCTTTAGTTTTAGTCATACAAAGAATTATTTTTCCATATTGGAACCACCCTTCAGTTTAAAGTCATACAAAGACTAAATTTAGCCATAAGGTTGATAACCTCTATTTTAAAGTCATACAATGACTAATTTTGGCTGTCTGAGAAGCACCCTGCAGTTTAAAGTCATACAAAGACTAATTTTGGCCATCTGGGTGCTACCCTGTAGTGTAAAGTCATGCAAGGACTGATTTTAGCCTTCAGGTTGCTACCCTGTAGCTTAAATTCATAAAAGCACTACTTTTAGCCTTAAGGTTTCTACCCTGTAGTTTAAAGTCATAAAAGGACTAATTTTAGCCTTAAGGTTGCTACCCTGTAGTTTAAAGTCATAAAAGGAATAATTTTAGCCTTAAGGTTTCTACCCTGTAGGTTAAAGTCATACAAAGACTAATTGTAGCATTATTTTATTTAAGCTTCTCATTGATTCTTTATGTTAGTTTCTTTTTTCTTTTTTGAAATTATTTTATTATATTTTTTTGAGGAGTGGTGAAGAATGAGGTTTCAATTTCAGAAGTGATGTTATATTTTGAAATGGTTTAGTAGTTAGGAATTCTGGGTTGTTTTCCAGCTTTCACCAAAGTCCTGGGTCAAAATCCTGCCTCTGGAAACAGTTTTGTAAAACTAAAATAATTCTGGAATTATGTTAATCACTCTGTGGGGGGTGCCCTGTACTGATGGTCTAGTATCTGTTGAGCTAAGGTGATCTGTTGGGACAAATTGAATTATAGACTAGCTATTTTTGGGGAGCCCACACCCTCTTGAATATCTATGAGTACTGTATTCAGCTTCTTATTCAGCTTCTGGAAGGATTAATGCTTGTCAAAGATTGACTAAAATCAATGATTTGGGGCTATAAGAACATCATCCAGTATAAATGGTAGTACCATTTTTGTTTTGAGCTATATTATATTTTTTTAACTTTCCTGGTATGGTTTGCTTCATTTTTATTTTATTTTGAATTTTTGATGAGACTCCTCTTTGTATTTATTGAGGTGGTGATAATTTTAAAATTGTTTTTTTCAATATTCTTTTGTAGAGGAGTTTTTCTGCATTAAAGTGGTCATAATTTGTGTCAAGCTGAGTCTATGATTGAGTGATACAGATTTATAAGTATAAAATAATTAAAAAATGAATCGTAAGGGCGTTAATATAGAGAAATAGTGGTGGTGAGCACTATTGAAAGCCTTGGTGCAGCTTTACCAACTGGATTATTATAATAAAGACTAAAATACTTAAGCTTGAAGTATACCTGGTTACTTTCCAAGATTATAACTGTTTTTGACAGTTTTACTACATAGGGATTTCTCTTTTAGGAAGAGAAAGGTCCCTTTTTATCCTGAAAATGGGTGAAAAGGTCCTTTAGACAAGTTCACATAGAGGAAGTGAATATTTTTCACTTCCAACGACTTGCTTGTGGTTTTCACAAATCATTTATAGCCTGTCTTTGACTTGGATGTGGTTTTGAAACCACATGTGGGAAGTTTTCACCAATACAGGGTGAAGATTTTCATCTGGGGACCACACATCCCTCTTCTGACATGTATGATGTGTAGAATGCTGTACATAACCTGTATTGAGACCTCATATCAACTGAAATATGATTTATTGAAGGATAAACAGGCTCATTTGTCTAATCGACACATCAAAATCAAAAATAGGGGATAGTATCCCACAGTAAAGGTGTATTAGCCAAACTGTGGGATTTTAACATCAAAAATGCCATAACTTTGTCACTTTTCATGATATTGAGCTCAAAGTTGGTTCATTGTGTAGCCATAAATGAGGTATACAGAATGATACCTCATTTGGTATGGGTAATATTAAATATGGAAAAGCTATATCATGGTTAATTTTGATTATTCAAATATGAATTTTTCTCAAATACTGTATGGAACTTCTTTGATCCATAACTTTTGTTGTTGATGAGTTATGGGGAAATGGATAGCACAATCAGGTATCCTTCCTTGTGCTCTTTCTCAAATAACTACACTTGAAGTATTTCACACTAAAAATGTATAAGCTAGATGAAAGGTGAATATTTTGTTCACCTTCATTTGGATTTAATTTGGTCATAGCTTCCGTAGCTTTGATGTTAGCTCAGTTTGGCTAGTACCATTTGGTAGCCCTGACTGAGAGATTCAATTTGAACACCCATTTGATGGGGTTCTGCCTCTTTCTCTGTATTTTATATGAGAGGTGAAAATTAAAGTTTATTCTAAGAAACTGATTTGAGCCTGAATAACTTTGTTATTTTTTGTCCTATGATTATGAGAGTTTCATATTTGGAAAGAGGAGATTTTCCTCTTCCTTTTGATACCTTTTTAGATTTTGTGGCTCATCTCCATTTTTTGATGGTATTGTTACTCTACCATTGGTGTATGGTATTTTGGCTGTCATGCTTGTGCTCTGGTTTTGAGTCACAGGCTGACAGTTTGACACTTATTTTTTTGATTTTAATGATGTTTCACCATCCATAATTTTTATTTATTAAGTTTTGGTGTATTTCATTGAATAAAATAACCTGTATCTAATTGACCTTGAACAAGTTGGATACAGTTTTTACCTTAAAGTCAACTCAAGCCACCAATATGTATGTAAATTTCCAAATTATGACTTGTGTGGGAACTCCTTTTGGTTTGGGATGAAAAAAGGCAGTACCTTGAGTGGGGAATTATTGGTAATTCTGTTTTGAACCTCAGAATTGTCCAATAAACATGGGTGCTAAGGTGTATTAGCTGCTCCTCTAAGTAATACTGAATAGTCAGCCTACAGAGAATCAAAAGATAAATTAAGATTTGTGGCTTTAAAAGCTAGAGAGGACTCACAGAGGTCTCTAAATAAGACCTATCAATAACACTACAGTAGAAACTCTGATTTAAAGCTACAGTTTTTGATAAAATAAAGACTAAGTTTTTCTTTTATTTTAATAAGACTGATAAAAACATATTTTCTTATGGTTTTATGATGATTATGATGATTTTTGTTAATATTAATACTAATAATAAGACTACTCAATTTAAAAGTTTTAATATTTATTTGATAATTTTTTAATGATGAGTTTATATAACTACTGTTTTCTTTTAGTAATACTAAGCTACTGAACAAGTCTACTCAGCTTTGAACTATGGTTATACTACTATTCTTCACTATTACTAGGCTACTGAGCTTTTCATTATGGCTATACTTTCATTCTCACTAATATCAAACTACTGAGCTTTTAACTACAGCTATACTACTGTTCTTCAACAGTACTAAGCTATTGAGCAAGGCTACTCATCTTTTCACAACTAAAAACACTACTACTACTCTAGATATCTTGCTAGTTCAGGAATGGTTGTGATACTTAATCATGGGAATTTCTTTCATGATTATTGGAAAAATGAGGGAGAGAGGACTTTTATTTATACTTTTTAGGAATCCATAGAGATTCTCAAAAAAGGGTACTTCAAAAAAATCATACCTGAGAGTTTTGAGCTGGTGAGATGTTTAGTTTTGGTGTAGCAACACTTTTTCTGAGAGAATTATTCTGATGGTGTTTTTCTTATCAAAATAATGTGATGTTATGGAGATCATTTTTCTGGTGAGATTTTATTTTTTCCAAGAAAGTGGAGAAAATACAGCTCCCAAAAATTGAAATTTCTTCTAGTAATAGGATATCTTAGAGAGAATTTGGCTGGTGAGATTTTTCTTTTTGGTGACTTTGTTAGGTATTTTCTGAGAGAATTGTGCTCGTGGTGCTGTTCCTTATCAAAATTATGTGATGTATTTAAGATAATTTGGCTTGTAAAATTTCATTTTTGCCAAGAAAGTGGAGAAAATACAGCTTCTGCGAATTCAAAGTTCTTCTATTCATATTATATCTTTGAGAGAATTTGGTGGGTGAAATTATCTTGCTTTTTCCAAGACTTTGGAGAAAACACAGCTTCTGATAATTGAAATATCTTCTAGTCATATGATAACTTTCAGAAAATTTGGATGGTGAAATTTTTCTATTTGGTGACTTTGTTACATGTTGCTGAAAGAATTATACTGGTGGTTCTTTTTATTATCAAAATAATGTGATGTATTCTAAATGATTTTGCTGGTAAGATTTTATTTCTTCAAAGAAAGTGGAGAAAATACAGCTCCTAATAATTGATCTTTCTTCTAGTCATATGATATCTTTGAGAGAATTTGGCTGGTGACATTTTTCTTTTTGGTACTTTGTTATGTGTTTCTGAGAGAATTGTTCTGGTGATTCTTTTTCATATAAAAATCATGTGATTTATTTTAAATAATTTGGCTGGTGAGAGTTCATTTTTGCCCAGAAAGTGGAGGAAATACAGCTTCTTAAAATTAAAATTTCTTTTAGCCATATGATATCTTTGAGAGAATTTCTCTGGTCATTATTTCTTGAAGGTGGGGAAAGAATTTTTTGTTTATTTTCCTGTATATAATTGATTACTGATCTCAACTTTGATATTTAGTATTGAGGGAAATTTTCTGGCAGTTGTATTTTATGATTGTATCATTTCATATGGAGATTGCATCATTTCTATCAGGTTTGATGTGTGTTATTATTACTAAGAAAACCTTTGTCCTTGGAAAATAGATTGTAATTTTCTGCAGATCCTTGAGGTATTTCTTCTTTTAATTGAATCATGGTGGGGAAAATACATTTCTGATGCTGTTATCCATATTCATATATCTGTATTTGGATTAACTACTTTGAATTTCATAATTTCTTATTTATGATGCAATAAGGTGGACAATAATTGTGATTTTTGACTGTTTTGATAAGATCTTGAGGCTGTGTATTGTATATGTTTGTGTGAAACCTGTAGCTGTAATATATATATATGTTGTGAATATCTTTTTATTATAATTTTTCCTTTGTTTTATTGGTAAGCTTGAAACTGGTATAATTGGTATGGAATACCACACCAGTGGTAATAATTTTGACCCCCTTTTTATAACTGAGATTTTGAGCTTTTTATGAGAACATTGTATTTGATTGATTAAAATATGACTTTCAGTAATAATTTTGATATTTTGATATTTAAATACCTTCTTTAACTGTATCTGAAAACATTCTCCTGTTTGGTTAGTTGTTTTTGCCTATCCAGATACTGTTTTCTTGCTTTTCATGCATTCAATTCACCAAATTATGACAGGCAGTCATAATTTTGACATTTCAACATCATCAATCTTCTTTCAATGTATCTTAGAAGGCAATTTTTTGATTATTTGTTCTTTTCTTGTTTTCCTTTCTATATTTTCTTTCTTCCTGCATCCAAGAACCAAATTATTACTGAAAGTCATAATTTTGACATTTTAAGCTATCTGTATCTTTCTTTCTGTATCTATACACCCTCTTTTGTTGCTTTTTTTTTTAAAAAAAAAGAGAAAAAAAACAATAAAGGCCTATAAGCCCACACTTCCCCAAACTTGTACCATTCTTTAGTATTTCTTTTTTTGAGTTTTAATTGAGATACTTGTACATTGAAAAAGCTTCTGAAGAATTCTGAATTTAAAATCTTTTCTTGAATTCTGATAAATTGCCTGAAAATTTCATTTTATTTTATCTTTTTTTCTTTCAGTGGGATCTTTGGAATTTATGACTATTCAAGCCTTCTTTATATTTTGTATTTTGTGAACAATTTTCTCTTGAATCCTTTTCAAAAGCTGTTTATTTAATCTTGATATCAATCTTCTCTTTTCTTCTTTACTTTTTTACAAATAATTCTTCCCAAACAGGATTACAATCATCCTTCTTGATATTATAGTTATGTGCCTTTAAACTGATAATTCCAGGTAAAAGTACATATTCCAAAAAAAACCCAATTGGCCTCATGAATTACATGATTTCCATTAATCCATAGGTTTTTCCTTCTGGTATGTCCAAAAGTCTAAAAAAAGTCCTCTTGAGGCTTCCAAATACCCAATTAAGATTTTTTTTCCATTCTGCACCTTGTGATGTATCCTCTTCCCAATAGATGTTTCCTAAATTTACTCTGATACTGTCATATGTAAGAAATTATAAAAATTCAAGTCTTGAAAGAGAGAATCCTGGAAGCTCTTTCCAGCTTTCAGATTCTTGAATGTGTTGAAGTCTTTCTAGAAAGTCACAAAATCCTTCAAATTCTAATTCTGGAGTCCATATTTGAAATAAATCCTCTCCTTATTCAAAAATTGGTTTTCCCCAGTAATTGACTTATTTTACAATTTCTTCAATTTTGAAATTTACATATTTCCATCCTTCTTCATTACAACCCAGATTTCATTCCCATTCATTTTCAGGTTTAATTTTGGAAGCCATGTATTTCTAAGTTCTTTCTTAGTTTTGGTGATATTATTAAGTCTTAAGATAAAACAATAATACCTTTTTGATCAGGCAGGGAGTTTCTTCCCTGAAAGATGAGAATATTTTAGATAAAGGACCTTTTTAATGAAGTGATTTTTTAATAAATTGAAATTTATCTTTGGTAAAGCAGGAGGTTACTTCCCTGAGTAATAAGAGTGTTGAAAGAAGATTGGGTTTAATTAGTTTGAATGAGCTTAAATTTCTCTTTGATAAGGCAGGACGTCACTTCCCTGATACTGATATAGATAAGAAAAAAAATTTTTAGATGATTTTTTATTATTTTACTACTTTTTTATCGTTTTTTTGATTGGTGTTTAAAATAAATTACTTCAGTTATTATTAAGAAATCTTCAATCTTCTGTTTTGAATTACTGAAAGACGTCTTTCAATATCTCTCCAAATATATTGCTGCATTGTTCTCTTTGTGTATTTCCTTTCCATTCTGAAACAAAATCTTTGACTTCATGAATAAAAATATACCCAAAATCACACCAGTAAAACATTCCTTCCAAGATTTCCAAACCATCTAGATACAAGTCCTCTTAAGCCCATAAATTTTTGTGATACCGTCCTCCTATTGGCATTTTATAATATTCATAACACTTCTTCCTGTAAGAATTATGTAAACTTCCTTTGACTCCAATAGTGGTTAGTAATGAAAAAAACAACATTTTTAAGATTGGATCCAGGTAGTTCTGAAAGATATTTGTTTTTATGTATTGGTGAATCTATCTTATAAACATACAGTTCTTCAAATGTTATAATTGGAAGTATTACATAATCTTCATACTATAGGCTTTTTGGATGCATTCAATTTTGATAATGGATTTCATTTGTTAATATGCTTGTAATCTCTTTCTTTAAATTAAATAATTCAGTTGAGCTTGAAAGTCAGATATTTAAAAAAAAGCATATTTGTTTATATGAATCATGAAGTTCATTTCTAACTCCAACTTTCCAATTGGGTTATAGAATGGTAAGTCCAGCTATCCTTTGTGTATTTTATAATTGCTCTCCTTCTTCTAGGTCCTCAAATTTTCTTCATTGTTTATATTTATCTTCCCAATTTCCATTCTTTTGTTGATATACATTCAATTCATCTTCTGATTCTACTAATTTTCCATCCTCTGGATCCTTCTCCATTCATTGTTTGATCCTCTTGGTTATATTTCTATACTAAACTTTATCTATTCAATATTCAATGATCTTGTCATTTTCATTTTCCAAATATTTATTCATTCTTTTTGCCAATGTTATGATTGTATCATATTTTGTTTCTTTATTTCTTACATCTTTTTCAATATTACCAATGCACCCATCTTCCTCTTAGAATGAATTAAAATAATCTTCTGAAATTGCTGAGGAATTTGATTAAGGTGGCTTGAAATACATTTGACACTTCTTCTGTGGGCTTTCTCCTTCATGTGTTACATTTATTCCACCTTAATCAAGTGCTAGTCAATTTTCTGGGTATTTTCTGGACATGTCCAAATCTCTTCTAATCCTCTTCAGCTCTTCTTCAATTTTTTCTATTTATTCACTATGTTCTATGTTAAATTTATCTTTGTCTGTATTCTTCCCTTTAGATTTTCCATCAGTTTCAGGTGGAATACTTTCTTTTGATGACAATGATATTTTGGGATTTTCTTCAACTATTATTTGATTAAAGTTTTCAAATACTAAGAAGTCCATTTCCTTTTTTTCTTAATTAAAAAAAGTGACTTTGAGATTTTCAATTTGTTTAATAGGCTTCAAAGAGTTATATGTTGATTTTGCTTTATAAGGGCTGATTTGTAATTCTTCTTTCATGGCTATTTTCTGAGTTATAATATCCAAATCATTTTTTCATCCAAAATAGCTGATAAAAGTATTTGATTTGGTCCAAGAGATATTGTTTTTAGTTTTTTTAAAGATGGAATTTCTTCTTCCTCTGTTTCTTTTGTTTTTAATGAGTCTACTTGATCCATGGAGAACTTTACAATTTCTGAAGAGGAAGAATGTCAGGCTGAGTCTATGATAAAAGTATTATAAATGTATTTACAGCTTTTAACTAGGACTGTGACACGGTGAAAAAGGATTAAAAAAGATTTACAAGGATCAAAAAGGGTTTAATTTAAGAATAAAACGGCTTTACTATATTGAATATAGTGGTGGTGAGCGCTGTTGAAAGCCCTGGGTGCAGCTTTACCTGTTGGGTTACAATAATTAAAATTATAATTATACCTGTTTATTACCCAAGAGTAAAACTGTTTTTGACAGTTTACTACATAGGGTATTCAAGGCAGGATGAGGAAAGCAATCCTGGCTGTGAAAAGCCTGCTTTTTATCCGGAAATGGGGTGGAAAGGGTGCTAGACCTTTCCATGTAGAGGAAGTGAAGATTTCTCACTCTCTGAGACAGACTTGTGGTTTTCAAAGACCTTTATTTACCTGTATTGGGCTCAGATGTGGTTTTGAAAACCACATCTGGGCAGTTTTCAACAATACAGGGTGAAAATTTTCATCTGGGGACCTCACAGCCTGATTCTGATGTGTATGACACATAGAATGCTGTACAGAAACTTTTTGGGACCCCAGTATTGACTGAAATATGAGGTATGGAAGTAAAAACAAGCTTCTTTGTCTATTTGACACCTCATATTCATGATTATGGGACATTATCCCATGGTAAAGCTGTATTGGTCAGAATGTGGGATTTTGACCTTAAATCAGCTGTAACTTTGTCAGTTCTTGAGATATCAACCTCAAAAATAAATCTGTTTGTAGCCCTGTATGTTTTCTACACAATGGTACCTTATTTGGTATGGTTATCATCAAATATGGCAAAGTTATGCCATGTACAAGATTTTTGTACATATGCATGGTTTAGGAAAAAATCTGTATTGGGCTTGTTTGCCCCATAACTTCTGCTATAGTTGAGATATAAGGAAATGTATGACACCACAAGATAGCCCTGATTGTGCTCTTTCCAAAAATACCCCACTTTAGAGATCTCACACTAAAACTGCAAAAGCTAGATGAGAGGTGAATGTTTTGTTCACCCTTATTTGGCCTGAATTTGACCATAACTCAAGTAGTACTGGTGCTAGCTCAGTTTGACTAGTACCATTGGATAGCCCTGGCTTAGAGCTTCATTTTGAGTACCCATTTGATGGGGTTAAGCCTCTCCTTCTGGATTTTAGATGAGAGGTGAAAATTAAGGTTTATGATCAGCAACAACTTTGAGCAGGAATAACTTTGTTATTTCTTGTCCTATGGTGATGGGACTTATATATTCAGAAAGGGGTGAGCTTACTATTTTGTTTGATACCTTTTGAGCTAATTTGGCTCAGCTCCATGTTTTGGTGGTATCTTGGCTATACCATTGGTTTATGGTATTTTGGCTGTCATGCTTGTGCTCTGGTTTGGAGTCACAGGCTGACATACCCTCCCTCTAAAAAAGGCTCATCATGGATGAGACTGTTCAGTCCTCCTAGAGGCTCTGAATCTCCTTAAATTAATGTTCCCATCTGGTATGGCATCCTCTGCCAACCATTTGTCTTTATCAGCTGTTTGGTTCTTGAATCTGACTAAATATTGTCTTTGATCCTTCCCATTAAGTCTGATCTTCCTGGCTCTGATGATTCTACTCACAGGTCCAGGGGAGTCCTCCACTTCCACTATATCAGGTGATGTGGGGTTCTTCTTCCTGGTAGGGAATTTTTCCTCCTCTGTTTGGAAGTATGGTTTGACTAAACTTGCTGGAAAGACTGGGTGCTTCCTGGAAAATTCCTCTGTAAGTTTGACTTCCACTGCATTCTTTCCTATAAACCTAATGATAGTTAAGGGCCCTACAAATGAGTCTCTCATATTCTTGGGTCCTTTAAGATTATTAAAGCTTAGTGTGGACACTAGCACCTGGTCCCCTTCCTTGAAGTCAGGTTCCATGTGTGTCTTGTCCCACCTCTGCTTATTATATTCTTTTGCCTCAGCTATGCATTTGGCAGCTGTGTCACAAGCCCTCTTCCACATATCATGGAAGTCTTTGGCTGTGGGATGGATGGTCAGAAGATTTTTCTTCAAGTTATCCACAGGTAACAGGGGATTCCACCCTTTCTCTACTACTGCAGGTGTTTTTCCTGTGGTAGAGTGCTGACTTGTATTATAAGCCAGTTGGACAGCTGGTAGAAGGGTAACCCAGTCATGGGTGTATCCCTCATGGTCCTTGTATTCCATGCCATAGGCACAGAACCTTCTAAGGATGTCTTCCATAGTCTGGATCATCCTTTCAGCTAGGCCATCTGTTTGTGGATGGTAAGCTGCAGAGAATGCAAGCTTGGTGCCAAGAATTTCATATAAGTTGGTCCAAAATTCAGATGTGAACTTTGGTTCCCTATTACTAATGATTATCTTAGGGACTCCACAGGTAGATATGATTTTATTCCAGAATAACAGAGCAGTATCCATGGCTGTATCATCTTTATGGCATGGTAGACACCTCATGCTCTTGCGGAACCTATTGACTATGATTAGGCAGGAATTGTAGTTTTCTTTGCCTCCTGGGACAAGTCCTGTGACCCAGTCCATATTGATGGTCTCCCATGGGTGTTTGGGTTCTTTTATATGTTGGAGTAACCCATACTTCTTCCCATGTTTTCTATCTGCCTTTTGGCATCTTTCACAAGTGTTGATGTATTCACTCAACTCTTGTTCCCACTTGGGCCACCAAGCTGTGCTTGCTACGCTCTCTCTGGTCCTGTCTTCACTCCTGTGTCCCATATAGGGGTATTCATGGCATTCCTGCAGGATCAGGGAGATGTGGTCTCTGTCCACCACTGTGAGTGAACTTGTGTGCTTCTCTCTGTGGTAAATCAGACCATCCACAAGGAAGAACTTTTTATCCTTGTAGGCCCTCAACCAGGGTTCTTCCAGCTGGGATTCCAGTTCTGGACTCCTGTACTTGTGTTGAAGGAGTTGTAGTAATATGCCACACTGTTTGTGTTTGGCATAAGACTTTAGTACTGCACTGAAAAATTCATTGTGCAGTTCTGAGGAACTTATTCCCAATATGGGAGTTTCTGTTCCCTCTGAATCAGTGCTTACATTGTCAAGGGTACCACTTTCTTGTTCCCATTCAGAAAATCTGGAGTTCTTCCTCCTATCTATTTTCATGAAATGGGTAGGGATCTTGGCTGCAACTTCAGGGTCATAAGCTGGATTGCTCTTGACATTATCCAGTGGCCATCTGCTAAGGCCATCTGCATTGGTATGACTTTTACCCTCTTTGTATATGATGGTCATGTTCCCTCTATACTGCTGGATGGCTATTTGCCATCTCAGCATGTGTCTATTTGTAGTCTTCATGTTCAGTAAAGACCTCAAGGCTGTGCAGTCTGTGTAGACTTCAAAGACTGCACCCTTCAGATAATAATGGAGTTTTTCTAGAGCCCAGACTAGACATAGACATTCAGTATGGGTGGCCCCATACCTGCCTTCTGAATCTTTCAGCTTCCTAGAGATGTAACATATTACTCCCTCTCTTGGTTCACCATCCACAATTTGTCTTTGGTGAAGGGCTGCTCCTAAGCCTTGACTACATGCTGCATCTATGTATAACTTGAATGGTAGTTCAAAGTCAGGTAAGATGAGCACAGGTGCATTTGTGAGTTCATGTTTGATCCCCTCATATGCATCTCTTCTTTCCTTGGTAATTTCAAAAACTAAATCTTTTGAACATAACTTGTATAAACTACTAGTTATGTGTGCAAAATTCTTGATGTGGTTTCTATAGTAGCTAGCAAATACAAGGAAAGATTGCATCTCTCTGATGCTCTTTGGTACTGGCTTTTGCAGTACTGCTGCTACTTTATTCTGGTCAATTGCCAGACTGAGACCTGAGACTTTATGTCCTAGAGCTAGTAGCTCTTGTTGGCCAAAATTACACTTTTTCAGTGAAATCTTCAGATTAATGGGTGTACATTTTCTTAGCACTCTGTCTATTTAATGTACATGGTCTTCCCATGTCTCTGAGTATATAATGATATCATCAATATATACCACCATCCAGCCTTCCAATATTTCTTCTTGAAATATTGTGTCCATCATCCTTTGGAAGTGGGCTGGTGCATTTTTGATGCCAAATGGCATCCTGGTATACTCAGATATGCCCATATGGCATATTATTCTGAGTAATTTAATGGAGTTTGGTTTCACTCCATTTTAGTGGAAGCATTTCATACATTCCATTTTGGTTATGTATTTGGATTTTGCCAGCTTATCCAGGGGATGAGGTATCCTGGGTATAGGGTACCTGTCTGCTTTTGTGTAGTTATTCAGAGCTCTGAAATCTCCACACAGCCTATAGTTGCCATCATTCCAGGTGATCAGGATAGGAGTGGTAATTTCCACTATTTCATTGTGTCCAATCTTTCTGATGACATCCATGTCCAGGAGTTTATTGATATGTTTTTCAATTTCCTTCCTGGTTTCCAGACTTGCTGGGTAAGGAGGTCTCCTAAGCATGGGTGGATGAGGTCTTTCCACATCCAGATATAGTTCTATATCATGGCCTTTGATCTTGCCTAATGGTTCTTTACCAATGGCAAATGCTGGTCTGTTCTTTCTCAGCATCTTCAGTAAACTTAGTTTTTGTTTACTGGTGAGGGTAGTGCTAAACTGTCCCTCTCTGGTTTCATTCAGAAGTTCTTCTAGTGGATCTTGAGAAGATATATGGTATATATAAAGTGAAAATTTCTTTTCCTTGTTGGTACCAATAGTAATGTGCCTATTTTTACTGTTGTAAATATCTATGCCATACATCCTCTGGTAGTCTGTTCCCAGTAAGAACTCTTCAATGTGGGCATCATCTAGCACTACAAGCTCTGGGTTGAGTCTGATATTACCCTTCCTGTGGGGTATAATTATCTCTTTGATAATTGTACCAATGTAAGTAATCTTCCCTGAGGCACTTTTAAAGTTCTTTGCCTTGGTGGGCAAGAGCTGTTTTTCCCAATTTGGGAAGTGGTTATCCAGATAATTTCTGGCCACTATGGAGCAGTGTGCCCCACTATCAATGATCAATGGATGTTGAGCATTGTCAATACAGACAGTCATTTTAGTGGCTGTTCCATGTATATATGCCATTCCTTTGGTTGGTGTAACCAGGAATGTTTGTGCATCTTGTGTGTGTTTGCACAAGTTTTTATTGGCAGTTTCCTGTGGCATGCCTGCTTCCAACTGTATGTACTAAATTTCTAGTGGGGTTTCCTCTTAGTATTCTACTAGAAATTCTTCTCTTGGGTCTTGGCGATCATCAGATGGTTCCCTGATGGCATCACCAATGGAGTCTGATTCAGAATACTCTGTTGGGGATTCCTCCTCTGGGACTTTCTCAATGGCATAGACTTTTTTCTTTGCCTTTGAACAGTTGTTGGCATAGTGGTATGTTGAACCACAATTGTGACAAGAATTTTCCTTCTTTGCCACTTCTGCCACTCTTTCTTTGGGTTTGTCTTTAAACTCTACCCTGAAAGGTTGTTTCTCTCTGAAACCACTGCTCTTATATGGGGTGAATTTCCCTATATTAGTTCTTTTCCTTATGTCTTGTAAGGTATTAGAAATGTCATCTAGAGTGAAATTTTGGTTTCATCTGAATTTTACTGCATGCTCTAGTTCTCCTGGCAGTTGTGTCAGAAGTTTGTGATTCCTCATTTGGATATTCATCTGAGGATCAATGGCTTTAAGTCTTTTAGACTGTCTAAGACACCACTCATATGGATCTTTGTTCACAGAGTATTTGTCATTGTCAAATGACATGGTCTTTTGCCATATCCAAGTTCCATTACTGTACTTTTGGATGATTTGACCCTTCCACCATGGCCAGCTCCTTCTGCCATGGATTTCTTTCATTTCTGTGTACCATATACTAGCATGACCTTTAAATGCAGTATTCAATCTAGCAGTAATCCAGTAGTCTGGTATGCTTGGTACATCAATGAAGAGTCCATCAATATAATCTATGAGTTCCATATGATCATATTCTCCTGTTCCAGAGAATTTGGGCCAGCTTGAGGCCTCAGGAAGCTGTTTCAAGGCTTCCTTCTCTGAATAAGACATGCCATCTCCCTCCTGGTATTGTGATGGAGATCTTGCCTTATTCATCAACATGGCATCTGGTTGATATGGATTTTCCATAACTTGGCCTTGTGGTTGGGGCTTCAAGTTATGGTAGACATTAAACAATTTGTATATGTCTTGGTCCAGACAATCCCTGTCCCTTCTGCTGTGGTGTTGTTCTTCAAAGACTAGATTCAGTCTTTTGTTGGTTTCTTCAGAGGCTTTGCTCAATTGAGTATGTCCTTCTTGAAGATTTTTAATTATTTTATCCATGGAGGCTGTTAGTTTCTTCATCCTCTCATGGCTTGCTTCAAGTTCGGCAAAGTGTTTTGCAGATTGCTCAGCATATTGGGATATTTTTAACCACAGTGTATCACTGTTGATGTTACTCTCAGATGTGACAATGTTATGTTCAGTCTGAGTGGGGGTAATGTTTCTATTACTAGGACTACTGATTCTAGAGTGGTTTACAACTACTTCTGGTTCTTGTGCACTTCTTTCACCAAGTCCAACAGCTTCTAGATCATGGGGTCTGATTCTTTCTGCCTTTGGCTTAAAGAGGTCTTGTTTTTCCCCTTGTATCCTTTTCTTCTCCTGGAAACCTCCTGGAATTGTGAAGAGTGGTGACTCTTGGTCATTGATCTGTTGGTGTCTGAATGGTGTGAAGCCACTGGAGAGCTGATTTGGCCTGCTCCTTGTGAGCCTGAAGGAATATGAGTAGGCCCTGTCTGGGTTAACTGTTCTCCTATAGCTTGGATAGTGGCTTGATTCTCCCTTATCCTCTGTGCCCTTGCCTCCAGGAGTCTGAACTGTCTGGTAGGATTCCAACCTTTGGTGATTATCATAAGTTCTTTGAAGTCTATCTCTTTGAGACAGATCTTCTGGCAACTGGCTCCAAGTTCTGCCCAGTGAGATGCCAGGTTGAACCTCTTGTTGTCCATGCTCCATTGAAACAAATCTTTGAGTTGGTGGAGCTGAAGAACTTGATCCATATCCTTCCAATCCTCTGGTTTGAGGTTCCTGTTAAATTGGACTGTGAATGACAGAGTTGATATTATCTCCCTCATTGTTTTGCCATCCACCACTGTGTCCAAGGTGTCCTCTTCCAGGTCTTCTGGTTCTGGACAAGCCTTCTCTGTCCTCTGGCTGGTTCCTTTGGAAGCCAAGGTCTCTGAGGTATACAGGTGACATATCAGTGTTTTCAAGCAGTAAAAAACTTTATTTTCTTAGGGTATTTACCTTTGACTGTGCCTTGTACAAATTTGTTGTCTGCTCATTTGAGAAATTTACCTTTAGAGGTTACAACTGGGTTAATTATAGTAATCTACCCTGTACAAGTTGTTAAGGTTGGTTTACCTTGTATTGATGCAGATTTCGTGGTTTTCTACTTCTCTGGGTAGCTATTGGTGTCCACTTCTTTGCTGTAATCAGGCCTTCACTGTGCCTCTTTCCTTTGCCCTTTCTGACCTCTGGTTCTGAGGGTGTCACTGGTGTGTTGGCCTGTGACTGGGTTTCAAGTGGGATATAATTCTCTTCCACTAAATCAAAGTAGGAAAAAAGAGGGCTTATGCCATTTAAGACTTCTTAAAATGCTGTTTGCACCTCCAAGAATGGCCTCTGGGCTTGTATTTTACTACAATATGCCCTGTATAATGACAGTGTAATTGAATTAACAATTCCACGTCAGAATTACAGCTTTTGGTACCCTGTTACACTGTTTGTGTGCCAGTATCCCACAGATACACTTGTGGTTCTCAAGTTTAATCTGTATAAGTGTAATTGAGTTGACAATACACTTAACCACGCCTCAACTGTTGGTTTGACAGTCAGAGGTGTCCTTATTTAATAAAAAATACAGGACTTATTGATGGCTTATGTGTTTTTATATGTAAAACACACCAAAAATAAAGGTCTTGTGGGTATTAGCCACGTGACAGATACTCTTATAATATGAGTATGAAATGGTTCATAGACCAATTTAATAAATGAAATATATAATATATATATATACTAAGAAAAAATACGCCTAAAAAATGTAAAACAAAATTTCAGAAATAAAGAAAATAAGTGAAAAAACCTACTTTTAAGGTCCAAAAAAGGTTCAAAAACATGGCCAGGTCCCCAAAGTTTCAGGCTGAGTCTATGATAAAAGTATTATAAATGTATTTACAGCTTTTAACTATGACTGTGACATGGTGAAAAAGGATTAAAAAAGATTTACGAGGATCAAAAAGGGTTTAATTCAAGAATAAAAGGGCTTTACTATATTGAATATAGTGGTGGTGAGCGCTGTTGAAAGCCCTGGGTGCAGCTTTACCTGTTGGGTTACAATAATAAAGACTACAATAATTAAAATTATAATTATACCTGTTTATTACCCAAGAGTAAAACTGTTTTTGACAGTTTACTACATAGAGTATTCAATATCAGGATGAGGAAAGCAATTCTGGCTGTGAAAAGCCTCTTTTTTATCCTGAAATGGGGTGGAAAGGGTGCTAGACCTTTCCACGTAGAGGAAGTGAAGATTTTTTGCTCTCTGAGACAGACTTGTGGTTTGCAAAGACCTGTATTAACCTTTATGGAGCTCAGATGTGGTTTTGAAAACCACATCTGGGCAGTTTTCACCAATTCAGGGTGAAAAGTTTCATCTGGGGACCTCACAGCCTGATTCTGATGTGTATGACACATAGAATGCTGTACAGAAACTGTATGGGACCCCAGTATTGACTGAAATATGAGGTATTGAAGTAAAAACAAGCTTCTTTGTCTATTTGACACCTCATATTCATGATTATGGGATATTATCCCATGGTAACGCTGTCTTGGTCAGAATGTGGGATTTTGACCTTAAATAAGCTGTAACTTTGTCAGTTATTGAGATATAAACCTCAAAGCTAAATCAGTGTGTAGCCCTGTATGTGTTCTACACAATGGTACCTTATTTGGTATGGCTATCATTAAATATGGCAAAGTTATGCCATGTACAAGATTTTTGTACATATGCATGGTTTAGGCAAAAGGCTGTATTGGGCTTGTTTGCCCCATAACTTCTGCTATAGTTGAGATATGAGGAAATGGATGACACCATCAGATAGTCCTTATTGTTCTCTTTCTAAAAAGACCCCACTTTAGGTATCTCACACTAAAACTGCAAAAGTTAGATGAGAGGTGAATGTTTTGTTCACCCTTATTTGGCCTGAATTTGGCCATAACTCAAGTAATACTGGTGCTAGCTCAGTTTGGCTAGTACCATTGGATAGCCCTCGCTTAGAGCTTCATTTTTAGTAACCATTTGATGGGGTTAAGCCTCTCCTTCTGGATTTTAGATGAGAGGTGAAACTAAGGTTTATGCTCAGCAACAACTTTGAGCAGGAATAACTTTGTTATTTCTTGTCCTATGGTGATGGGACTTATATATTCAGAAAGGCGTTAGTTTACTCTTTCTTTTGATACCTTTTGAGCTAATTTGGCTCAGCTCCATTTTTCGGTGGTATCTTGGCTATACCATTGGTTTATGGTATTTTGGCTGTCATCCTTGTGCTCTGGTTTGGAGTCACAGGCCGACAAAGAAAGCTCCATTCCTCTTGGTGGAGAAATTTTACAACCCATA
Organism: Austropuccinia psidii; assembly: GCA_023105745.1. Classification (NCBI taxonomy): domain Eukaryota; kingdom Fungi; phylum Basidiomycota; class Pucciniomycetes; order Pucciniales; family Sphaerophragmiaceae; genus Austropuccinia; species Austropuccinia psidii. The sequence continues at coordinate 37,008,551 of JALGQZ010000004.1, read as the reverse complement.
GCTTGAGGGTTACATATTAGTAAGAGTAATATTCTTCTAACTTCCTCTAGATAACTGAATATTTCCTCTTGCTTGGGTAAAACATTCTAACTTAACATTATTATCTGCTAAAAATGGTCTTCCTAGTATGGTTTGTATGGCTACTTTTGCTATGAATACATGAATTTATTTTTCTTCCCCTGTTATAATGGTAATTTGTGTAAGTTATGAGAGTTCAACAAAAGATGTTGTATGTCCACCAATTTCACTGAGGTTCTTGTTGAGTTTTCTACTTTTAAGTGAGGCTTTAATTGAAATTTTCTCTGGTATCATGGTAATTTCTGATCCAGTATCAACCAATTCTACTATAGGGGATTCTTCTCTTCCAATAAATACTTCCATAAATTCAAGTGGGTATGCATAATGTAATCTTGAGGTATCATAGTCCCTTAGCTTTAATTAAAGTAATATTTCTTAAATATTTAATTTATTAACTGACTTTATAGCATATTTTTCTTGGGTAGTTAAATTTTGTAATTTTCTGATGAAGGTTGTAAACATTGATAATATTTTTCTAAGTGTAATATCAATCTTTTGTTCAAGTATTTTCTTCATCACATGTTCAATCATTAGCTTTGGGTTATTGGCTGTAGATCTCACTTTGTTCTTTTGTTCAATCTTTTGTGAATCCTGCTTTGGTATCTCCTTATTCCTGTAATTGGAAATTATTTTGATATATTCCTTATCTCTTACTTTTCCTTCTTGTGTTTTCTTTTATTTTGTTGTAATTAAAACTCTTATTTCCTATTCTACCAAATCTTCCCCATGGTAGGCACCTGGTATCTTCTTTTTGAAAGTTTTTTGTGTTTCATTTTTATCACCTTTCTAGGTTTGGCTTTGAATTTCCTTCCTTGCAGCTTTCTGCCTTTTCTTCCTAAGGCCAAATTTTATTTGAAGATTTTTATTTGCTGGTGTTATTTGAGGAGTTTTCCAGTTTCCCCATTCTTCTGTTTGAGCTATAGATGTTGCCTTCTCACCTTTCCTTTGCTGAATCATTATTTTTTATTGCTTCTGTGGGGGTAGATTGAATTTTTCCATAATTTTCTTTTCAAAATACTCCTTTCCTTTAGAAAACTGTTTAACCGATTCCTTTTCAGATGTAGGGTCTTTTGTGGGTATTCTCTGAAAATTTGGAAAAAGATATGTTCCTCCACGCTTCAAGACAATTATTTTCTCCAAGTCTTTGGTGAGATGATTACATATTATTTCAGAATGTCCTTCTTATAAGCAGTAATAGCACCTCAGTGGCTGTTGTTGAGCCATTTGAGCTGGTACATATGGTTGATAGCTTAAATATATGGGTGTCAAAGGATATCTTGGCCTGAAAGGGTGTGAGTTATGCATAATTTTTGGATATTAATTATTTCTCACTTGTGTTTTCTTTGGAGATTGAACTACTTATAAAAGGTGTTTGAGCTGATTAAATACTTCCTTAACTGATTCCTTCCAAGTATTCTTTGATTGATGTTCTGGTGGCTGAGAATTATGAATTTTTGGGTAATATCTTTTATTTGCTTCAAGAATTCTTCCCAGATTTCCTATTAAAACCTAGCTTTCTTTTCTTGTGAAAATTCCTTCTGTTTAATTAAGACTCTGGCTTTTAAATCTTGTTCAATATATAAACTTAAGATTTCTAATCTTGTAATGATATAACCACCATGCAAAGCTTGCACCACAGCCTTATGTTTTATCATCTACTTATAAATAGATTCTATGACACTTGAGGATAGACTAGCCAAAATTTCTTGATTGTGATTAATATCTCCTTGTATATATAAATACCTCTTGATATAATTAATAATGGATTCATATTTCCCAATAGAATTTTTATATTGTGTCATATTTCTAATTCCTCCTTCTTGTTTAATGTTTTTAAAGAATTGAATAATTGAGGACATCTTGTGTCTTCTTTCAGGTGACACTGTCCACATCTTCTCTTCATATCCAATCTTCATTGCTCCCAATACCCAGTTTCATATCCGGGCATTCCTTGTATATGGTAACTAATATTTTGATCTTTAGTCCAAAAGGATATTTGTCTTTTTATATCCCTTCGACTTTCTCCTTCAATTTCTGCTATATTTTCCACTCTTTTAATAAATCCTTCTACTTCCTTTCCATAAAACCATAAATTATAATCCTTTGGTCTAATATTGAAAATGGGTGTATTCTTCCTTGGGATTTACTGTTGTGCTGAGCTTGAAGCCTGTGCATGAATATTAACCCTCTTTAGTAGATCATTTGGTATTTACTAAGTGAATGGTGTTTATGAGGCCATGGGCCTTGAAACTGGTGATGATGATTGTGTTTTTCTGCATTTTTTTGGAATGTTTATAGTTTCCTACATTGGGCTATTTTCTGTGGTAAAACTTGGTTCTTTTATTTTTCCTTATTTCTTAAGGAGCTCAATCAATTATTTTTGAATTTCCAACATTTTTTGATGAAGTCTTTCTGCTGAAGACATATATTATTGTCCTTGCATGGTTTCTTTATTCATATTTTCTTTGTTGGATTCATCAGTATTATGTGGTATCTTTGATGATGATGCTGACTCCATATTAATATCTTCTTTGTTTCTTTTCTGTTGTTCAATTTTATTTTCAATTTCAAATAGTTCCTTGAGTAACTTTATAAAATAAGCTGTGACTATCTTTTGGTCTTTCTTCTTGGTTCTGGGTGTACCAACTTGTATACTATAATCCTTGGGTGATTCTTCTCAAGAAGATGTCTCTCCTCTTTTTGGATAATAATAATGAAATGATCTTATTGAAGAGCTTGATGGTGATTATTATTTAGAGATTTGTGGTCTTTATGATTCCAGATTGAATTTATAGGCTTTTGAGATTGTTAATTGATAAAAGGCTTTTTTATGGATTAAATTTGAATGTTTTTTTAATTGAATGATTATTGATTTTTTAAGCTTTTGACTACTGGTGTGACACCAGATGCGGTAGCTCCTTTTGCTGTGGGATGAAATAAGGCAGTACCTTGAGGGAGAAAGTATTGGTAAGTCTGTTTTAATTCTTAGAATTGTCCAATAACCATGGGTGCTAAGGTGTATCATCTGCCCCTCAAAGTAATAATTAACAGTCAGCCTACAGAGAATCACAAAATAAGATAAAATTTGTGGCTTTAAAAGATAGATAGGACTTATAAGTAGTCTCTAAATAAGACCTATCAATAAAACTACAGTCAAAACTCTGATTTAAAACTATAATTTTTTTATAAAATAAAGACTCATATTTTACATTATGAGACTAATGATAATAATTTTTTATGTTGATTATGAGAATTCTTCTAATAATAATAATAAGACTACTAGATTTAATACTGAGATTAATTCTTCAATAAACTTTGATACTATAATTTTTCTTGGTTTTTTTGGTTTTTTATCAGTACTACTTTTTTTAATAATACTAAACTTCTGAGAAAGGATACTGGGCTTTAAACTACAGCTATACTACTATTCCTCACTGATACTAATCTACTGAGCCTTTAACTAAGGCTGTACTACTTTTCTTCACTAATACTAAACTACTGAACAAGGCTACTGAGCTTGTCAAAACTAAAAAACTAATAATACTCTAGATATCCTTCTAGTTTAGGGATGGTTGTGATCCTGGATAGTGGGAACTTGCCCCATGATTATTGGAAAAACTTAGGGAGAGAATACCCCTATTTATACCTTTTGGGCCTTCATAGAGCTCCTAAAAACAGTGGACTTAGAAAAATAATAGTTGAGATTTTTTAGCTAGTGAGATGTGTAGTTTTGGTTTGGCAATGTTTTTGCTGATAAAATTATGCTGGTGATGTTTTTCTTTTGAAAATCATGTGATGATATTGAGAAAATTTGACTTTTGAGATTTTTATTTTGCCAAGAAAGTGGAGAAAATACAGATTTTGACAATTGAATATGATATCTTTAAGAGAATTTGGCAGGTGAAATTTTTCTTTTTGGTGAGTTTGTTATGGTTTTTCTGAGGGAATTATGCTTGTGGTGCTGTTTCTTATCAAAATCATGTGATTTCTTTGAGATAATTTGGTTGGTGAGATTTCATTTTAGCCAGGAAAGTGGAGAAATACAGCTTCTGACAATTGAAATTTTTTCTAGTCATATGATAACTTTCAGAGGATTTTGCTTGTGACATTTTCTTGAGGGTTGAAGAATTTTTTTTTATTTTTCTGTATTAAATGAATTACTAATCTTAACTCCAAAATTAATTATTGAAGGGAATTTTCTGGTGGTTATATTTTAGTATTGTATCATTTAATATGGAGATCACATCATTTTTATCAAGTTTGATTCATTTTATTATTACTAAGAAAACCTATGTTCTTGAAAAATATATTTCAATTTTCTGCATAGCCTTGAGGTATTTCTTCTTTCACTTGAATCAAGGTGGGTAGAATACAGTTCTGATACTGTGGTCCATCTTCATATATCTGTATTTGGATTAAATCCTTTGAATTTCATAATTTGTTATTGATGATGCAATAAGGTGGAGAATCTTTTTGATTTTTCACTGTTTTAATAAGATATTGAGGTTGTTTATTGTATATGTCTGTGTAAAAGATGTAGTTGTAATTTGTAAACATGCTTTGCATAATTTTTATTATTATTATTTTTCTTTTGTTTTATTGGTAAAATTGAAACTTGTATAATTGGTATGGAATACCACAGCATACTGCAACTCCGGACCTCAAGCAGGGGTACTTTCTGCAGCTCCAGACCTGAAGCAGGTGTACTTCCTGCATCTCTGGACCTTAATACAGAGATTCTTCTCCAGCTCTGAACCTCAATGAGGACAATTTAATGATCTAATATTGGGAGAATAATTAAAAAATCATTCATCAAGCATATTGATTATCATGATAAAGCAGATTTTGGAATATCACTATACAGACCACATTATGTGTCTATTTCATTTTCAGAGATAATATATCTTTGATATTCCAAACAAACCACTTTTAATATCTTAATATCTACCCAATAACTCAAGAATCTGGAATCAATTCCGAATTTTTGACTTTGAATAAGTTTATTGTTGAGCTGATACAAAGGATCAGAAACCTCAAATATTTGTTTGATTATTGCAAATTTAAATCCCACATTTCTTTTAAAATGAAAGATTCTATTCAAAATATATTTACCTTCAGATGTGAAACTCTAATAGTTAATTTTGATACTAGCCAGTGGGATATGCCATGGGGAAATAGCAAGTCATTTTCTGGTGGTAATAGATTTCCAACTTTGATTTACACTAAACCATAAAATTGATTCCCTTGAAGAGTCAAAATTCCTCAAGTAATCAATAAGAATTTGATATGTATAATCTTGTGGGATAATGGGCGTCCTTTTGAATGCAGTTTTAATCTTTTATTTATTGAAAGAACTTGAAATATTTGATATTTCTTCAGGAACTGATGGTAAGCCTATCAGTACAGAAAGGTTTGTAATCCAGAAGGAATTCAAATTCAGGCTGCCATCCATGTCATCTGAAAAAATGAGATTTAAATTTAGTAAAAAATAAAAATGAAAACTTCCATATCAACATACATATCCTACTATTTGTTGGGAATATTTCTAAATCACCAATGAAATTTTCATATCTTCATGTGGCTGAAGCCCGCATTAGGCCCCACAAGGAAGTTAACTCTGGAATATTCTCAGAATAACAATGATTTTGTTTTCTTTACTGGTTTGGGAATACTTTTTTATTGAAAAGAAAAACTTTCTTCCAATATTGTGAAAATTCATCAACATGATCTTTTGAAATGGTCCAGCTTGTGGCAATGTTAACTGTACTTAGTAAATTGAATTCATCTTGAAAATCTCATTTTGAATTTCCTAGAACATGTTTGGTGAAAGAAATTTTTTTACTGAGGAATAGTAATGGTATATACACCTTGTAGAATAGTATCCACTCAGCAGCTTTGAGACTTCCATGAAAAGGTTCCCCCATTTTACGTGGCACATGGGTCAATCATAAAGGAATTGAAGTATTCTTGATTACTTTTCTTAGAGCTTACAGGGCTTAAACCATTATTTGATGAATATAATCTGGATCAAAAAAAATAAATTTCCAAAAAGTGATGATAAAATGTATGGTATTTGGGGACTTGATGCAGGATTGAATTATCTATATGGTGTGATATTTTGAATTTTTGTTGTGCATATTTGGGTAAGGAATGTAGTTCTCTTTGTTCAATTGGATTGAGTAACACATTTGCAATGTCAGATATATATTCTGCAGAGGAAGCTTCTGATGGCCAGTATTTCTTGGTTGATGACTCAGGAATACACATTTTATATGTTTCATGGTCTTTCAAGGAACCAAGGATAAGGCAGAAATTACCCCAATTATTCATAATTTTGAAAATATTTCAACTGGAAAGGTACAATTTGGTCAAATTTTAAAGAGTAAAGAGAACCTGGAATATTATGAAGACCCACTTGCTTTAAAGAATAACTACAGAAGACCTCAAGATGCATAAAACAAAGTTAATGGTGATCCCCCAAGAGTTGAAATAATTGAAATTCTGTGAGCCTTGAGATAGGTTTTACAAACCCAAACAGGCCACAATTAATATTAAAATGAATTATGAACTATGCATAACCCATAAGTCAGGCATGTATCCAAAATTGATCATTTTTGATTCAAGAAAAGATGAATAAAGTTTTTTTGAGTAAGTAAATCTATGTATTTAAGGTCAGATTTGGATTCTACAACAAAATTCATCTAGGGTTTCTCCAGATAGTGAATAAGCTTAAATTAACTCTATGAAGTGGTAATATGGAAAATAATTCAATACCACATAGTAGAATTGTGAAAGGTTTTTTTTTTTCAATTCCACACCAAAATAATCTGAATGTGATAAATACCGTGTTACATATAAACTAATATTAGTGTTTTGCATGTTTGTGGAACTTACAATTACATTATCTTTACATAAAGTTTTGGTACACTCATAGTGGAGATCAGTCTTAAAGCCTTAGTTACTATTTTTGATGTGAAAATAGCTAAGGGTGACAAACAAAATCAAAGAGAGCCAGGGTACCCAACTTCTGAGGCCTCTGAGGTGTGGAGAGCTCTAAAGCTTGGTTCCATGGCTGAAAATGGCCAGATTAGTATACTCAAACCTTTTGAGAACTTGGTTACCAAGTTAAAATCCCATTAAATCATAAGAAAATGGAAAATAAGCTGCTATTTTGGTGTGACAAGGAGGTAAAGAGAAACTTAGACTCCTGTAAAAATGTCAATTCTTAATTAATTCCTATGAATAAAACTTAAAAGAGTAATAAAAACGCTTTTTTGACTAGTATCCATTGATTTACCTCGTAGCAACCTGATATACTGTGCTATTTGCAATTGTATGTAGAAATAAGGTCAAAACTTCAAAAACCCATTAAAAATACAATTCTTAATTAATATTTCTGAAGGTTGGAGGACCAATTTAGAATGTTATGATGAATAATGAAACCATAAAGAATTATGGTATCATAAGTAAAATAGAAAGTTTTACTTACAGTCTATTTTTGATGATTCCATGTGAAACACTGAATCTTCACAAATTCACAGAAAATACAACCTGTGATGGAATTTCCAATAACGTTAATAAATTTAATAAGTTGATGTTTGATTTGAAATAAAGGAATATTCACAGTTGTCACTCTTTTTATTCCTAACCATAAATGGGTTGGTAGTCATGTAAAAGCCTTAATTAAGTAATTATGATAATTTTACATGACAACAGAGGATGCAATCAATAATCCAAAAAGGATAAATTCTTTCTCACTCACTGGTTTTTTTAGTTTTCTCCACAGAAACTCTCTGTGAGATTCTGTTGACTTAAAAGAGGCCTTTTCTTGATTTTTTTTCCAAATCATCTTAATATCCAATTATAGCTTTATTACCAACAGGTAAGTATTAGTTAAATCTTTTTCTTAAGTGTTTTAACATTGAAAAATAAATAAAAAAGAGGTTAAATAATAGAAATAATCTATAATTTCTTTTGATACTGTTATAAATCAATTTTGATCCTTTAAATCCACAATTTATCTGTCAAATCTCTCTACCAATTCTTTTCAAGGCTTTATGGGAGTATTAGTGAGTGGTTTTAATTACTTAATAAATTTTTTCTCTTGTATTAGTTTTCTTCAAGAATTACATTTATAATTATTCTTGCAAAAGATATTTTTATTATTCAATACTTCATTTAATTGATTCTTGTAGACAATTACTGCTTACTGTTATAATCACTAGTAGTGTATAACAAGTAAAAAAAATAATTTTTTATGTATTTATTCAATTGTGTTTATAATAAATTCTGTTTATTATATTTCATAATAACAGTCATAGTACTGTTGATTAATAGTAATATTATCAACAGTTTCATATACACATCTTACAAATTCAATCTAAGAGAATAAGAAGACCTCCATATAGACTCCCTGGAACAACAGCTTCAAGATGACAGTCAATTCCTCCCCCAAAAATTATGAAAGTAGGGTCTCTAAGGAATCTGGTGATTCTGAGACCTGATAATCCAAATAAACCACTTCATGAAATTAACTACCCTCAGCAACTGATTTTAATGAATATGGTAATTCAGGAGTTTCCCTCAAGAGGTCCATAAGATTGGCCAAGAGCATCAGAACCTAATGAAGAAAGTCCCACAAGCCTGAAACCAATTTAAAGATTTATTATGCCATTTATTTAAAATTTAAGAATTTTCAAAGAAATTATCACACAAGTGATCAATTGTCCCAGATTTTGACAAGTTTAAATGTAGTTTAATTTAATATTTTTTTGTTATTTCAATCTTTATTCATTCTTTTCAACCATTTTACTTAGACACCTGTCTCAGAAGACTTACCAAAATTCATTCTGAAATACACTTTAAATCCAATCAATGTTCACCTTTTCCCCTTTTTTTATGTCCTCAAAATTACAATACACCCATATTAATCTGTTTTTTTGATAGCTGATAAACATTTTGTTCCATTAGATGTTACCATTTATAAAGTATTCCCTGTCCCTCCCATTACTGAAATTTGGGAATTTCACGCTTAACCACAAGCCCTTTAGTAGTAAAATAAATTTACCAAACACAGATTTTTAATATTTCCAGTTGATTTATTTTTTAAACACTCCTCTCAGTCCTTGTTTATCAATTTATATGAGACTTTTGAGCTTACAAACAGTCATATTTCAAATATGCAAAAAAGGTTCAGATGAAAAATGCCTTTTTGGAACTGCAATTTTCCCTTTCAGATGTATGGTATTCTGGTTTTTTTTCTCAAGATTTAATCATTCCTTTTGAAATTAAATTGGGAAAACTCATAGATGGCACCTTTTTTAATTATATTTAGGAAGAATTTGGCTAATTTGGAGAAATTTGGAAAACAATTTGGGGATTTTAACAACCCACAAACCAAAAGATAAGGCCAAAAGAGTTAAAAGTCCCCCAAATCTTGGCCTGAGGGATTTATTTTCAAATAAGGTTCCTCTTGTCTTTTTTTGGCCATAAATTGGTAAATGCACATAAGGGCTTGTGTTTCTTTGCTAAACAATGTCATTCTTTTACTAGAAACCTATATTGATGATTAAATATTTCAATTCTTAAGAATTATTTTCTTCATAGAAAATATCTTGAGACATAATTATTTTCATTAAGCTGCTCTTCTTTTCCAAAACATATTTGGCACGTCTTTGAAAATATAATCAAAGTATTAATTTTTAATCAAAAAATAAAAGGGGTAGAAATATATCTGTTTTCCAAGAATATTTTATATTTTTTAGTTAAATTAACCCATAAAATTAAATCAATAGATAATTCTAACACAGGTATTAATTCATTTAAAAAAGCTGAACTCAATTAAATTTTCTTTATAAAAAGAGTTCAAAAAATGAAATAATTAAACAATAAATATTGATCTCTGTAGTAACTTGAGAGGATTTCAGGAGCCATGAGTTTTATTAAGAGAGGCTTTATTCCTCTTTCATGTGATAGAAATCCTATGTATGCCACCAGGGATTTTTCCTGTCTTGTGTAAGATGTGTCTATGAAACTGTTGATAATATTACTATTAATCAATAGTACTATGACTGTTCTTATGAAATATAATAATCAGAATTATTATAGCCACAATTAAATAATTAAATAATTAATCATTTTTTTTACTTGTTATACACTACTAGTGATTATAACATTAAGCAGTAATTGTCTACTAGAATCAATTACAAGAAGAATTTAATAAGAAGAACTTCTTTATTAAAATAATAAAATTATTTTAATATATAATCATCCTTTACAAGAATAATTATAAATATAATTCTTGAAGAAAACAATTTACTAGAGAAAAACTTTAAGAATTAAGATAAATAACTCACTAATACTCCAAAGAACTTATTAAAGATAAAAGTAGAGAAATTTGATGTATAATTGTGGATTTAAAGGATCAAAATTTATTTATAACAAGATTACAAAAATATATAGTTGATTTCCATTATTTCACGTCTTTCTGATTTATTCTTGAAATATTTAAAACACTCAAGAAAATATTTAACTAATACTTACTTGTTGGTAATAAAGGTATCATTGAATAAATGTGATGATCTGGAAAAAACAGCAAGAGGAGGCTTCTTTTAAGTCAACAACAGCTCACAGAGGCATGCCATGGAGCAAACTGAAAACCAGTGAGTGAGAAAACAATACACCTTTTTGTATTATTGATTGCATCATCTGTTGTCATGTAAGATTATCATAATTACTTAATTGATGCTTTTACGTGACTACCAACCCATTTATGGTTAAAAATAAAAGAAGTAACACCTTTAAATCTTCTTTTATTCCAAAATAATCATATATTTCTCAATTTTATCAATTTTATTGGAAATTTCATCACAGAGTGTATTTTCTGTGAATTTTTAAAGATTAAGTGTTTCACATGGAATCATCAAAAATGGACTGGAAGTAAAACTTTTAACTTTACTTATAAAAGTATAATTTTTTTTTGTTTTCATATGAATTATAAAGTTCTCAATTTGTCCTTAAGGTTTCAGAAATATTAATTAAGAATTGTATTTTTAATGAATTTTTGAAGTTTTTACCTCATTTCTACGTAGAATTGCAAATAGCACTATATGACTGGTTGCTATGAGGTAAATCAATGGATAATAGTCCAAAAAGGGTCTTAATTACTCTTTTAGGGTTTATCCATGGTAAATAATTAAGAATTGACATGGTTACAGGAGCCTAAGTTGCTCTTTACCTCCTTGGCACCTCAAAATAGCAGCTTATTTGCCATTTTCTTATGATATAATGAAGTTTTGACTTGGTAACCAAGTTCACAAAAGGTTTTAGTTTACTAATTGGGCCAAGATCAGCCATGGATTCAAGCTTTGGAGCTATCCACACCCCAGAGGCCTTGGAAGTTGGGTACCCTGGCTCTCTTTGATGTCTTTTGTCCCTCTTGACTTATTTTTACGTCAAAATAGAAATTTAGGCTTCAAGTAAGATATCCACTATGGGTGTACCAGAATTGTATGTAAGAATTCCATAATATCAAGTACCACAAACATGCATAACAATATTCTTAGTGTATATGTAACATGGGATTTCTCACATTCCCATTATTTTGGCATAAAATTGAAAAAAACCAAAATTTTCACAATTCTTTTATGTGGTATTGAAGTATTTTCCATATTACCACCTCAAAGAGTTTATTTGAGCTTATTCACTCTATGGAGCTACCCTAGGTAAAATTTCGTGTAGAATCCAAATCTGGACTTAAATCCATGGATTTACTTAATAAAAAGTTATTCATCTTTTCTGAAATCAAGAATGATGAATTTTTAATATATGCATAACTTATGAGTTATTCATAGTTCATAATTTCTTTTTAAAGATAATTGTGGCCTATTTGGGTATGTAAAATATACCTCAAGGCTCACATCTTGGGTAGGTAAGCCTCAGTTAATTGTTGATATTATTTTTATTTGCTGAAATTTGATCCAAAAATGTTGTGTTGTTTTACATCTTTTTTGAGGATTTCTTATTTATTAAAATGAAGTTTTGGATAATTTTGGCCTATATATCCCATTTATGGCTTGGAACTTCATCTTAAAATACTCTTTACTTCAAATAAATCTTCTTTTCCCCTGTTTTCATAATTGGTGGCTTGTTTGGATACCCTCAGTGCTTGGTTTTCATTATATTTCCTTGAGAATATATCTCAATACTAAAGAGAAAATCTACAGGGCCTCTGCATGTTACAAGGAGTTCAAAAGGATTCTTTTTAAGTAGTTTTAATAATAAAAGTTGATGGATTCTCCTTTTTTATGATTTATTTGCACAAATTCCATTCTAATTTTTCCCACTTGGGCTAATTTCCTTGGCAGAAAAATGTCAGCCTGTGACTGTAAACAGAGCACCAGCAAGACATAAAAATACCATAGGTCATGGCAAGATGATTATTTGACAAAAATATCCAATATAGTTATTGATATGAAGAGTGAAACTCCCCAAATAGGATGAGAAATGACAAGGATATACCACGTCAAAGATAAGACCAAATAAGCAAAACCCTCATTTTCACCTCTCATCTAGCTTATGCATATTTATTTCAAACTCTATCAAAATGGTATTTTTGTTTGATATAGCAAGGAGAGCTATCAAATGGTGCAATTAATTCCTCTGTATCATTATTACTTCAGGAGATACCATCATACCACACTTTTCTACAAGAAACCCCTCAAATGTCCAAGAGCGCTTACACAAAACTTTACAAAGTTATACCCATATTAAATATATGAATAAAATCATCAATTTGAGATACACCCCAGCTGTGTTCCTTCAAAAATGGGAGAGATATTTCAGATAAAAGGTTTGATAAACCAAATACAGGCTTTTTGAAAACAACATTATAAAGAAACCCCTGTTTCTTTGCCATATATGCATACATCTGTAAAATGAAGGATACCAAATTTTACAGCTCATCAAGCCCTACAGTTCTGTGTTGTTAAAATTCTACTATCTTCTGAATTGAAAGTTGAATCTGTCCTGTGAGTTTCTGAAGCCACATACTGATTTACAAAAATAAATCATAAAACATATATTCTTATAGCTCATGCTACTTTTGATAAGGGTAATGATGAAGTATACCAAATTTTAGAGCATATATAGCCCTTAACTCCTATGCTCTCAGATTTCTTATATCTCAAAGACTGATTGAGATATCTTGGTTGGATTTTTTTGACCAATACTGGTCTGTGCCAACAGGTACTTGTCTTATACTTGAAATAATAGTAGTTTAAATCTTCAAACCTTCTGGTTTGACTAATATTAGTCATTTAAACACCCTTAATATTGCATAATAGTTCTAAAGTGTCATTTGAAAGAGGTTTTTACCCTGTATGAATTCATAATTATCATTTGTGGTCCCAAAACCACAATTCTTACTGTATTGAAATCAGAATTGATGATTTAAACCCACAATTCAGCTTCAAGAGTCAAAATATTCACTCTTCAGACATATTAAGAGATTATGAGCCCTTCACAGTCCCCAGAAGAGATAAAAGCAGGCCTTTCCTCACTGGAAAATACCTTCATCATCTTATTCTAATATTATTACATGGTAAAACTCTTATCCAACAGTAGTACTCTTATAATATATGAGATATAGCTATAGCTAATAATTATTTTAATTGTTATTACAGTCAATTGATATTTGACTTCTGCAACCAAGACTCTCAGTAGCTTCATCACCACTGTTATTATAACAGTAGAGTCTTCCAAAGCTTATTTCAAATCAATCTTTACCATTTTATACCCATAGTATTAGTCTTATTTACATTTACCTAACTAGTAGATAGACTCACCCCAACAAAGAAGGAGCTCTTTGAGTTAAATGGTATTTTTTACCACCAAATTGTAATTTTCTTTGGGAATGAATAATCTTGAAATACCTGAATTCAGTAAACAGTTAGCCACTGATGTCCTGCATTCAAAGCACAAGGTAATATTCTCCCCCAATTATCATAACTTTACTGAATAATAATTCAAAGAATAACCCTCTCTCAAGTAGACCATAAATTTCTTAAAGCCTGGTAGGAGAAATGAAACCTCATGTAAAATTAAAGAATCAAATAGCTATTAAGTCAACATCTGGAAAACCAGATTTCATTAAGAATGCCTGCATATTCTGAAAAGGCCTTTTTTCTCCACAGAAATCTCTTTTTGGGTTGAGCCACCTTGTGAATTTCTGTAAGGTGTGGATATGAAACTTTGATTAAAAAACAAGTACTATTCCTGTCCTCAAAATTTATATATGCTAAAATTATGTAAAAATAGCATTTTGGAGATTTTTCAAGCAAAAAATGACACAATTATTGTTTTCAACTTCTTTTTTTATAAAAAATTGATTTAATAAGAATTCATTGTTTTTCCAAAAAGAAAAACTTATCCAAAAATACTCTAACAGAGATATTTATGGTGAAAAAAGAAATTTCTTCAAGAGAAATTTCAATTTGTATTAATTGAGAGAAGAGCTGCAGGAAATTAACATGAGAAAGGCATCTCCAAAATTACTATTCAAGATAAAACACACGCAAAAGTGACCATAGCAAATTTGGAAACAAAGTAACAAATTTAACAGTGATAAAAGGTGTTTTTATCCACTCTTTCAGTGGTTCAAGGGTAAAATGATTATAAAGAGTCACAAAATATGATTACAATAATTTTCTCAAATTTTTTAAAAGGTTAAAAATTATCTGAAAATTGTTTTTGGAATATTTTATCAATTTGTTTTACAGTTTTTGAAATAATTATAAAAGGAAAAGATGGGGAAAGGAAGACATTCTTTTATAGCCACCAATTTTTTTCCTCCAAAATTAAAATCTACTTTAATCAGTAGTGAGAAACACACTCAAAGAATGAAATACAATTTTTGAATCATTGAACCCTGGTTTGAAGCAAAATAAAGGCTTTTTAAAGCCAGTTTTTGCTATTTTTAGCCATTTCAGTCCTTTAAACCCTCCATTACTATATTAATAGTTGGTTTGAAGAAAAACTCTTCAAAACAGCTAAACCCTCCCTGGTTTGTATCAAAGCCTCATAATAAATTTAGTCACAGACCCTGTGATTGAGCTCCAGGCCAAAATTAATTATCTTTTGTGTGAACTCTGAGATTTCCTGCCTGTCACCAAGGAGTTTATGGGAGTCTTGAACCCTTTAATTCAATATTCCTTTTCCCCCAAAATTTTAATCTTTCCAATTCATTTTTTCTTTAATTCCTCATCATTCATTATGCTTAAAACTTTATTCATTTAGTTCAATTGAAAGGCTGCAGTGCAAAACTGTAATTATCAATTCCTGGTATGTAGATTTAAGTTCACTTATTTAATACACATACACATTTTTACATTTCAATTGAAAACACTTCAATTCCTTGTAGCTTCTAAGCTACACACCACACCTCAATTTGAACAAGAAAATTAATGATTAACATTGTATATGATGTCAATTAAGTTACGTTTTTGGGATTTTCAGATTTCCATACATAAAATAGTAAAAATTTAACTTAAGCTTATTTGGAGTTGAGTTACAGAAATTTCACCCAGAGGTGACCTCCCTGAACTTTAATGAGTAATCTAATGGTGAAACATTTTTCATATATCCATTCATTGGGAAAAAAATTATAAAAGCTTTTTACCAACTTTTTTTCCAAAAATTCTTTTTACTTCATTTCTTTAATTCAAAATACACTTTTAAATTTTTTTCTTTATATTTAAAATGTAATAGTGAATTATTGGTAATTATATTTTTTTTCAATTTTTTGCAGTATTTTTGGTATGTGGAAACACCTCTAAGGCTCTCAATCTTTGATGAAATATTTTTTGGGTGTTGGTAAACACACGTAAGATTTTAGTAAAAACACGTAAGCCCTTACGTGTTTTTACTAAAAATGTTAAGGCCAAAAATGACAATAACAATGCCATTTATGGAATTTCTAAGGCTATAAATGCCATTTATGGAATTGGTAAGGCTATGAATGACATTAATAATTCCATAAATGGCATTAATGGCCTTAAAAATGCCATTCATGGCATTGTTAATGTCATTTATAGCCTTAAAATTTCCATAAATGGCATTGTTAATGTCATTTGTGGCCTTAACAATGCCATAAATGGCATTAATGGCCTTCAAAATACCATAAATGGCATTAGCAATTCCATTGATGGAATTAATAATGCCCTTTATTGTATTTATAATGCCATTAATGGCCTTAAAAATGCCATAAATAGGCATATTTCATTTAAAAACCACCCCTTATGTCTTTTTAACATATAATTACGTGTTTTTACCATAAATTGGTAAAAACACGTAAGTTTTTAGTAAAAACACGTAAGGGCTTACGTGTTTTTACTAAAAGCTTACGTGTGTTTACCAACACCCTATTTTTTTTGCTAATTAAACAGGGAATAGTCTGTTCCTTGGGAAAACACAGGATTTCATGGCCATTTATCACAATAAAATAAATAAAATCAATAAAATCAAAGATGCAAGGAGCTTTCAAAAAGGGTCTATTGTTCAATCAACAAAATTAATGATCATAGTATAAGAGTTTTATAAAATTTATCATTAGAGAATGTATAATCAAAATTAAAAGACAGTAATAATAGGTTTGTAGCAGTGGCTTTTGTGTCTTCTTTTAAGGTAGGCTTACAAATTTTGTCTCTCAATACATGTGATTCCAAACAGGTCTAGACTGGAAAAGAATTTTTTATGGACTTTCTGTTGAGGCTTTAGGATAAATCCAGGCATACAAGGACTCAATTGGGGGAAGAATTTCCTGGGATTATAGATTTTTTAATAAAACAAATCTCATCAAGGAAGATAGTTTTTTTCATGTGTTATTTAGTCATAATATTTGAATTTAATTAGTTCATTTGTTCTGTTTTGAAGCAAGATATTTATGGGAATTTTTAATTTTAATAGCAATTTGTTTAGATTTTTTTAGAGAAATTTTCTTGTGGATTTTTGTTGAATTATTTGAGTTAAATCAATTAAAAAACTAAACTTTAGTATTCTTACCAGAATTTGATTCATTCTCTATTTTTCTTATAAATCAAAAGTAATTTTTTGGGGGTCTTCAAAAAAATCGAATGAATATTAAAAATGAGTCCAATAAAATTGTACTGAAATTAAAAACTATGAATAGCTCATATATTATTATCTATAAAACTCATTATTTTTCAGAAGATTGACTTTTGATCATTATTAACGACAACATCAATTATTTTACTCTCTGGAAGGTAAGTACTTTGAGCTTACTTCTAAAACATTTATGGAGAAATATTCATGAAATATCATTCTTTCCTTATATTCTATTCATCTATATAGCTGAATTTGAGAAATTCTTTCTAATACTTATACAATTGTTTTCTGGGTTGGATTGAAATTGTGATATGAACTCCATACCTCACCATAATGATATATAATATTTCTAAATCTTTAAATGTAGAAGATACCTCCTATATAACATCAATATTATATCTCAACATACTTTGAGATTTATGACAATTATTTCATATGAATTAACCTCTCATTTTTTTTCTCAGAATTTACTTCTGCTTCTGTGATATGTTTCTATGAAGCTCTTGATAATATTATTATTAATTTAGAGTACTATCACTGTTCTTATAAAATATAATTAATAAATTTATTATAAACACAAATATTTGATTAATTAGTTGATTGTTTCTTTTACTTGTTATACACTACTAGTTATCATAACAGTAAGAAGTAATTGTCTACTAGAGTAAGTTACAAGAATTAATAATAATAAAACTTCTTTATCAAAATAATATAAAATTATTTTGATGTAGAATTATCTTTTAAAAGTATAACTATGATGATAATTCTTGAAGCAAACTATTACTAGAGAAAAACTTTAATAAAGAAGTAAAAGGACTCACTCATACTTCAGAAATAGCTCGAAGATAATTTGTAGATAAATTTGACCCATTATTTGTGTATTTAAAGGATCAAAATTGAGTTATAGCAGTAATACAGAAATATAATAGTTGGAAATATTGAAAATATTTTGTTTCTATTATTTCAAGTCTTTCTGATTTATTTGAAATATTTAAAACACTTGAGGAGATATGTTAACTAATACTTACTTTCTGGTAGTAATGATATGATTGAATGATAAGATTATTTGGAAAAACCAGCAAGAGGAGAAATCTTTTAAGTAAAAAGAGTTCACAGAGGCATTCTATGGATCACACTGAAAAACCAATTAATTAGAAACCAATTATTCTCTTTGCATTATTGATTGCATCACTTGTTGTCACATAAGATTATCATAATTACTTACTTAAGTCATTTTATGTGGCTACCCACACATTCATGGTTGAGGAATAAAGAAGTAAAAACTGTAAATATTCTTTTATTTTTAAATAAAATATTATTTTCCAAAGCTATAAATGCTAGTGGAAATTTCATCAAAGGTTGTATTTTCTGTGAATTTTTTAAGATTCAATGTTTCATGTGTAATCATCAAAAATGGACTGTGTGTAAAAACTGTAATTTTAATTATTTAGTCATTATTATTTTTTGTTTTTATATTTATTATCCCATTATCCATTTTTCCTGAAAATTTCAGAAGGATTCATCAAGAATTGAATTCTCTACCTTATTTCTACATAGAAAAGCAAATAGCACAGTAATAGCTTGTTTCCATGACATAAATGCATGAATAATAGTATCAAAAGGGTTTTGATTAATCTTTTAGGATTTATCCATGGAAAATTATTAATAATCAAGATTCTTACAGTAGCCAGAGTTGCTCATTACCTCCTTTTAGCCTCAAAATAACAGCTTATTTGCTATTTTCTCATGATTGAATGGGACTTCAACTTGGTAAATGAGTTTGGATAAGTTTCTAGTATACTAATTGAGAAGTTATCATCAATTTATTCAATCTTTAAAGCTATTCACGCACCAGAGGCCTCAGAAGCTGGGTACCCAGGCTCTCTTGGATGTCTTTTGTCCCCCTTAGCTATTTTCATGACAAAAATAGTAATTCAGGCGTCAAGACTGATACCCACTCTGGGTGTATCAGAGTTGTATGTAATGATACAGTAATATTGAGTTCCAAAGTCCTGAATAACACTATTCTTAGTGTATATTTAACATGGGATTTCTCACATTCCCATTATTTTTGTGTGAAATTGAGAAAAACCAAAAAAATACAATTATTTCATGTGGTGCTGACTTATTGTCCATATTACCACCTCATGCAGTTAAGTGAAGCTTATTCACTCTATGGAGCTACCCTAGGTAAAATTTTGTGTAGAATCCAAATCTGACCTTGAATACATGGACTTACTTAGTCACAAAAACCTTATTCATCCTTTTTAGAATAAAAAATGAAGAGATTTGAATGTATTCATGAATTATGGGTTATTCATAGTTCAGAAGTTATTTAAATATTAATTGTGGTCTATTTGGGTATTTAAAATATACCTCAAGGCTCACATTCCCACCCACCAAGAAATAACATTGTACTACAATTTCATTAATGATTTCAAGAAGAAAAAGGCCAAAAAGGGGGTTAATGTCCATTTTAAAACCTCTTTATATTACTCAGATCAAGTAATTAAAGCACATTGATAGGAATATTCAGGCTTTTTGCCTTCTTTAATTCCTTAATCTTCTCAAAAGCTTATTGGAGTCAGGTAATTATTATTCTTCAAGCCATTCTTCTTCATGTACTGGATTTCTATATCTGAAAAGATTCTTTGATTTTTTCCCCTAAGTCTCCTTTCTTTATCTTTTTGTCTTCATTCTGTTCCACTGGTGGTACAGTTAAAGGAGTTGGGTTTCTTAAAGGAAAATATTCTCTATCAGCTGTTTGATAAGGTTTAATCAGTCTGACTTGAAAGGTGGGGTGTTTGTTTTCCAATTCAACTCTAAATTCCACTTGAACTGCATTAGTTCCATGTAATGAAACAATAATAAGATGTCCTAATTAAGAATATTTGCTCTTATTTGGGCCTTTTATATCATTAAAATTTAAGGTTAAAACTAGAACTAAGTCCCCCACTTTGAATTCTGGTACTTTATGACTCTTGTCCCACTTCTGTTTTGAATAGTAAAAAGTGTCATTGATGCTTTTTTTTGCATTATTTTTCACTTCATCAAGCATCAACTTGAAGCTGGAAGTTTAGGACAAAGGTAAATTAAGTCTTTCCTCAGTTTAGCTTCTGAGATTCTTGGATTCCATCCTTTTTCTAACATAGCAGGAGTCTTCCCTGTTGGAGAATAAACAGTTTTCTTCTATTCATGTATTAAAGTGAACCAGTCACAGGTAGAGCCATCTTATTCTTTGAATTCTAAACTGTAGGCACAGACTCTTCCAATCATGTCTGCCAAAGTTTGAATCATTCTCTCTGCTAGGCCATCGGTTTTAGGATGGTATGCTGTAGAAAATTTTCAATTGGTCCCAAACAATATATGAAGATTGGTCTCAAGTACAGATGTAAACTTAGAGTATCTGTCACTTATGATATTCTTCAATTATCCTGTATGAGAAATAACTCTATTCCATAGAAGCAAAGCTGAATCCATAGAAATTTCATCTTTATGACATGGTAAGAATATGGGAGTTTTTCTATATCTGTCTACACTGACAAAGCAATAATTATAACTGTTGTCACCACTTGGAGGGATTTCTGTGACCTCATCCATGTGAAAAACTTTCCAAGGGTATTTTGGTTTTTGAATATGGATCATAAGTCCAAACTTCTTTGTCACAGGTATGGCAGTATTCAATGGTCTCTTTTCTCCAATATTTCCACCATCCACATTTTTTTCCTTTGCAATTTTTCTGTCTTCTGATAGGCTTTAAGGATAGATGATATAATGAAATTCATTGAGAATTGTATTGATAAGTAATCTACTGCATAATTTCATTACACAATAATATTTAGTTCTGTGGTAGATTATGCTGTCAAAAAGGTGAAATCTTCCTTCAGTATAGGAGGTTTTCCATATTTAATCCAGTGAATTAACCAAAGCTTTGTATTTACAGTCTTTATCCATCAAGGATGTCAAAATGTGGAGAAAAAGTTTTTCTGATATGAATCTCTGACTTCTTCAAATAATTCAGTACCAATTTCAGTTGTGTTGGTTCCTTCAATTGGGATCTGTTTTTTTGCTTCTAAGGGTACATAAACTGGGTTTGCAGGGGTATTTACTAATTCCCACCTTCCAAGTCCATCAGCATTTTTATTTATGTTTCCTGCCTTATGAGCTATATTCATATTTCATTTATATTATTGAATGACTATTTTCCATCTCAAAATGTGTCTGTTGGGTGTTTTCATGTTCAGAAGTGATTTTACTTCATTGCAGTCAGTTATCAATTTAAAAACACTTGCATAGAGATAATAGTGTAATTTATTAAGAGACCAAACAAAACATAAGCATTCCATTTGGCTTGAACCATATCTGGATTCTGTTGGTTTGATTTTTCTTGAAATATAACAAACTGGTCCTTCTGTTGGTTTTTCATCAATACTTTGGACTTGATTTAAGGCTTCCCCTAATCCATATAAATATGAATCAATTTACAGCTTGAAAGGTCTATCCCATTAAGGAATTGGAAGTAAATTTGCTTCTGTGAGGGCTTTCTTTATGTTTTCATATCCTCCAATTCTTTCTTCTTTGATCCCAAATACAGTCTGATTATTGCAGATTCTGTAAAGTGACTTGGCTAGAATTGCAAAATTCTTTAGACATTTCATATACTAACTGGTAGATTCAATAAAAGATAAAATTTCTTTTTTATTCTGGGGTATAGCCTTAAGTAACACAGCTGCTATATTATCCTTTTCAATACCCAAGCTTAATCCTGATGATACATGTACAAGCTCTTTGAGTTCTTCAGACCCAAAATTGCATTTCTTAAGTGAAGCTTCTATATTCACTTCAAAGAAAATTTCTAGTACTCTTTAAGCTCTTTCAAGGTGCAAAGACCATGAGTCTGAACATATAATTACATCAGCAATAGATATTATGAGCAATCCTTTGTATACTTCTATGGGGAATATGCTATTTGACCTCCTTTTATAATGAGATATAGTATTCTTAATCCCAAAGCACATACTAAGATATTTATTTATACCACAATTAGTGATAATTCTAATTAATTTCCTGGTTTTAGTAATAAAGTAATTCTGATGAAAGCCTTTCAATGCATCCATTGAAGTTATGTACTTGAATTTAGATGATTTGCTCAAGGTTTATTGGATTCTAGTATTTGGGTACCTATCTGGAGCTGTGTAGGTATTTAATTCTCTGAAATATCCAACCATAATTGATTTATCATTATTCCAAGAAATGATGACAGTATTTGTAACTTCAATTTCTTCATTATGGCTTACTTTCCTCAGTACACCAAGTTGTATTAACTTTTGGATATGTTTTTCCAAGGATTCTCTAGCTCTGGGTCTTGCTGTGTAAGCTGGTCTTCTAAGTACTGGAGGGTATAGTTTGTCAATATTTAGAGTAATATCAACTTTATGCCTTCTGGTAGCACCTAATGGCTAATTATATGAAGTAAAATCATTATTATATGCTTATAAAACATTAATAAGTCTGTGCCGCATTTTGGATTAATTTGTGCTTCACTAATTTGATTTGGAAAAAAATCCTCTTGATCTATATATTTATCTTAAGATACTACTGATATTTTTTTGGAAATATTAGAAAAACCAACTTTTTTTCTTTTTTTCTCTCTAATTGTAAAATATCTGTCTTTATGGTTATCAATGTCAATACCATGAATAGTTTAATAGTCATTTCCAAGAGTTATATGTTGAGAAGTACAATTTTCCATTACTACTATCTCTGTTTTAATTTTTACACTTCCTGAAGGGTGTGGAAATATGAGTTTAATGTCCAATATGCCCAAAGGGTAAATATTATTACTGAAAATACAGAATTTCACATCCTCTATTGGTCATAGATGGTCTTTCCATTGGGAAAGTATTACTTGAAGGTAGTCTTTTCCTACATATGTGCAAAATGTTCCTGCGTCCAAGCTGACTTTATATTAAGAATTATTCATCAAGATTGATGTGATATAATACTCTCCAGAAGTGTAACCATTGCCTCTAGCAGGTTTAGTCTTACACATTCTGTCCTCTTGGATGTTGATCAGGTTACAATTATATTTACTATATTGTGGAAAGTAATTATGGACTTCAGTCACTTGAAAAAGGGCTGTGATGTTCTCAATATGATATTCCTCTGCTGGTGTGTCCTCATAGAATGCATAATCTTTGTGATATTCTTCTTCATCTTCAATTACTTGAACTTCATTTATTTTAGTTTTTTTGATACAAGTGTTTTCTAAATGTGAGGTACTCTCACATTTATGGCACTTTGAGATAGGTCTTTTATCCTCTCTAGAAGTCTTTGGGACAATCCTAGACTCTATAGGGTTTCTATTCCAGTTTTTACCAATCCTTTTTCTGGTAATGATATCTTTCATAGCACTAATATAGTCCTCTGTTGAACAGGGCTCTAAACATCTTCACTTGATAGCGTTTTCTAGTTCTCCTCCACATTCTCTGAATATTTTCATATTTATCATTGATTCAGATATATCTGGGTGTAAATCATATAATATGTCTTTTCATTTGAGGAACCAAGTAAGTTGTTTATCCTTTTCTGAGTTAAAAATGTCATTTCAAAAATAATTATCAATTTTAAATCTCCAGGAATTTTTTGTCCCAGTTGTTAATTCTCTGATATTTCTACCAAAGCCAATAATTTTTTCCATGTTTTTGTATTATCTTGTAATACCATTTTTTTGAAGTTCTAGTAAACAAAGAGTGTTATTTAGCTACTATTCTTTAATGAGGTATATTCAAATATTCTTTTATAATGACAATTGTTTTAATTAACTCAATTTGGTTATATTCTCCTTCACCAAAGAATGTTGGCCATTCTTGAAGTTCGGGGATATCTCTTGCATAAATTTCACTTTCTCCTAGAAAAGGGGTCAGAATTTCTTTCACAGAAAGTTATCCTTCTGTTAAGGGTGTGGAATTCCTTGGAATATGTGACTCAGAATCATAATTGCTATAAGATTGGGTCAGTTGTGCAACTATCTCATCCTTTACTTTCTGTATTTCATTATCACTCCTCTTAAAATGTGTTTCAAAGATATTTTTGTAATGAACTATGTCCAAAACATGTTCTTTCAATTTTTTGAGCTTTTCATTGATACTATTGATGAAAATATTATCCAATTAATCAGTTTCTCACCTCACGTTTACTCTCAATTCTTTCACATGTCTTAGAAATTGACTCACACCTTGAATTCGTCACTTTGCACCATTTAGTATACGTTCTGTCATTCTTTTATAAGTCATTGATATTTTAGGTTATTTTCTTTAATTCTTTGTCTAAATTATTAAATTTAACATCAAAAATGGATTGAATATATCTAATTAGATTCATCATTTTCATGGAAAGGTCCTGTTAATTTTTTCCTGTTCCTTGGCTGTGAGCTCCATAAATGCTCTGGAGGTATTGAAAACACTGTCTATGGCTGAAGGATCCGATTTGGAAATCCTGTACCCTTGTGGGTAAGGTCTGTGCCAATTTGATTTGCCTTTCCCCTTGCCTTGATTTTTCTTGGGAGCTCTCTGTTTCTTCCTGAGGTTTTTTTGGATTTTCTTTGGACTTTTCTGGAGCTGGTTGATGCTACTGGAACTTCTTTCTCCAAATCTGGGTTCATTTCCAGTTCTTTCTTTTGGTCCATTTATAAAAGACTTTGTTTCTTAAGCCCATTATTTATCTTTTGGACCTTGGCTTTGAAAAACAATGGACTACAACCTCCTAAGCTCCTAGCAGTTCAATGTTCTTCTCCTAACCCAGAAAGCTCTTGATGTGTAAGTAAGATTTCATGGCCCCCTTCCAAAGGCTTGGGCATATCTCCCACTCTTCCTCCTTGGCTTCTCTGTACCAGATTTTGTACTGGGACTGATATATTTCTATTTCTGCCATTTGGAGATGGTTCAACCCTTAAAGTATTACCTTGAATCAGTTCAGGTTCAGATTTAATGTCAAAGCTGGTTGGTACAGGCCTTAAGCAATGGGGGAAACTCTGAAATCCTTCAAATTTGTCTTTCTTGAGGAAGGTCTGCCAGGTCTGGCCCTGGTATTGCCTCTTCCTTTTCCCAATACCTCTGGTTGGACTGAATACTTGCTTCCATTTCTGGTATGCACCATTTTTGTGTCAATTTAAGAGAAAATTAAGAATAAAGACAAATAACACACACTTTTCTGTGGTTTTTTGGATATCTCTTCTTTAACTAAAGTGTCTGTTTTAGAAATTCTCACTTAAATACTCTCTTCAGATTCTGGTCTGGTAATATATCTCTTACTGAGTTTTTTACCAGCTTTAATATATTTGATTAAAGACACTAGAGAAAATTCTAAAAGAAAAATTACTTTTTATACTTCAAAACAATTTTCAAGATTTATTATAATTTCATCATTATTTTTAAAAAAAAAGTTGAAATTCCACATTTTGAATCAAATATTAATTCATATTAACTCAAAGAATTATTTTATAAGCTTTTGGATATGAAAAATTCATGTATAAAACAGTATAAAATTACTCCAAATTACTCAAGAAAGAATATTTTTGAGACTATTTCAAAAATGGAATTAATTTAACTTAAAAATGAAAGAAAAAATATTGAATTTAATATATTTTTGAGCTTAAAAAAATATATTAATTAAGTTTTTAATGTTCAAAAAACACAGCCAGGCCCCCAAATTTAAAATTTGTCTATGAAACTCTTTATAATATTGCTATTAGTCAAGAGTAGTATGAATGTTGTTATGAAATATAATAAATAAATTTATTATAACCACAAAAAAATCATTAATTACTTAATTATTTCTTTTACTTTCTATACACTACTAGCTATTATAACAGTAATAATTAATTTTTTTGCTAGAATCAATTACAAGAATTAATAATAATAAAACTTATTTATTAAAGTGATATAAAAAAAATTTAATGCATATTTATCTTTTAAAAGAATAATTATAAATATAATTTTTGAATAAATCTATTACTAGAGACAAACTTCAATAATCAATTCAAAACACTCACTAATAATCCAATAATACCTTGAAATTAATTGGTAGAGTGATTTGACACATTATTTGTGGATTTAAAGGATCAAAACTGAGTTATAGAAGTAATACAACAATATGATAGTTAAAAACTATTTAAAATGGATTTCAAATATTGATGATTGATTTTAAATATTTAAAACACTTAAGAAAATATTTCAACTAATACTTACGAGTTGGCACAAATGATATGATTGAATAATAAGATGATTTTGAAAAAAAAAAAACAAGAGGAAGCCTCTTTTAAGTCAATAAAAGCTAGAGGAGGCATTCCATGAAGAAAACTGAAAAGCCACTTGGTGAGAAAAAAGTTATCATATTTTGATTATTGAATACATCACTCATTTTCATGTAAGATTCTCATAATTACTTAATTAATTCATTTTAGATGACTACCAATCCATTTATGGTTAATAAATAAACAATAAAAAACCATAAAGCTTCCTTTATTTAGAAAAATTATTAATTTCTAAATTTTCTCAATTATATTTGAAATTTCATCACAGATTGTATTTTCTGTTAATTTTTTAAGATTAAGTGCTTCATGTGGAATCATCAAAAATGGACTGTAGGTAAACCTTTGAATTTTAATTATAAATTCATAATTTTTTTTAATTTTTTATATGTATTATCCCTTTACAAATTTTTCCTGAAATTTTTGAAAGGATTAATCAAGAATTTTATTTTTCAATTAATTTTTTGAATTTTTTTACCTTGTTTCTACATAGAAAAGCAAATAGCACAGTAATAGCTAGTTGCCATGAGGTAAGTTCATGGATAATAATATTAAAGGGTTGTGATTAATCTTTTAGGATTTATCCATGGGAAATAATTAATAGCCAACCTGGTTACAGGAGTAATATCTTGGTCATTACCTCCTTGTCACACCAAAATAACAACTTATTTGCTATTTGCTCATTATTTAATCAGACTTTAACTTGGTAACCAGGTTCCCAAAAAGTTTTTAGTATACTAATTATGCCATTATTAGCCATGAATCCAATCTTTAGAGCTATAAATGCCTCAGAGGCCTCATAAGCTGGGTACCCTTTCTCTCTTTGATGTCTTTTGTCCCCCTTAGCTATTTCCATGTCAAAAATAGTGATTCAGGCTTCAAGACTGATATACACTATGGGTTTATCAGAGCTTTATGTAATAATAAACTAATATTAAGTTCCAAAAGCCTTAATAAAACCATTTTTAGTGTAAATTTAACATGGGATTTCTCATATTCCCATTATTTTGGTGTGAAATTGATAAAACCAAAAAAAAATTACAATTATTTTGTGTGGTATTGAAGTATTTTCAATATTACCACCTCATAGAGTTAATTGAAGCTTATTCACTCTATGGCAATTAACTAGGTGAGCCTACGTTTATAATTCAAGTCTGGCTTTAAACCCATGGATTCAATCACTCACAAAAAAATTATTCATCTTTTGTAAAATGAAAAATGAAGAATTTTGAATATATGCATAACTTATGGGTTATGTATAGTTAATAATTCATTTTAATATTAATTCTTTCCTATTTTAATATGTAAAATATACCTCAAAGATCACAGCTTCTCTAAAACTACTTCTTTGGATATTGGTTGATATGGAATTTCCTTGAATTGAAGTTCCATTTTTGGCAAGGTTTTGACATCTTTCTTTTTTATCACATTATTCCTTGTATAATTTTATTGAAAATAAAATCAAATATGTATGTTATTATGATAATTTTACTTTTTTTGGGGGGGAGAAGATATTGTAAGATTAAAAAAGGGAGCTATTTTAGGTAAAAGCGATGGATTGAAAATTTTCAATGTATGAAAAATTTCTTTACCCAATAGGTAAGTTTTTTATGACCTTCTACTTCTTATATATTGAAAATTTCTTCTTTTAAGATTAAAATTAAAAGATGAAAAAGAGAGGATCAAAAAAAGGATCTTGTGAAATTAACAGAGCCTCAAAGTATTCATCAAATAAAAATGAAATTTAAAGTGGCTGTTCACTTGGGATATATACCTTAAAATGTATTCTAAAAGGCCTCCATGAACTTAAATTCATTTGTTTTCAAATTCATTTATAAGATGAATTTCATAAAACTGGGTTGAAGGCTCTCACATTAAATTTATCAGAGAGTAGAAAAATACTTTCAATGAATTTATGTAAATTCCATTTTCCCAAACCTTCCATACATCCTTGATAGCTGAGGAGTATCATGGGAGCTTTTGTATGAAAAAACACAAAAATTTGGGAATAGATGTCACCTTGATTGACAAATATCTCATATCTTCAGAAGGGGTAAGTAAACTTTGATACTAATGTGAATTACTTTAAAAATAAGAAGGAGGCTAAGAAAATATAAAAAATAAAAAAGAGGGTAAGTAAGTTTCTCAAATAACTAAGATTTGGAAAATTTAATGATTCTTTCCAGTTTTGTGATTACAGGTATGAATAGCTTGATAAATATGGGCTCCCAGTGATTAAATCTCAATTTTATAACTTCAATATGTTCAGATTTTGGAGAAGTTCCTATATAAAGAAATTCTATAAAATTGAGGAAGATAGGTTTATCTTTGAATTCAGAATAACTCAATATTTTTGTAGAAAAAACTGTTAGGGAAATAATTATGAGATTACATATTGTAAAATCCTTATGCAAAGAAAAAACTACTCAAAGACTTCCAGAAATTATATCAACAGATGAAGGTGTTATTCCAATTAATCTTTTGAGACAATTTTTTGATGAACATCAGCTCAAAAGGTGTAAGCTGGGGTCTCTTTTGTGACTTCCAGTTTATATAAAAGGAATTTAATAAATCAATTAAAAGTGAAATACTTTTAAGAAGAGATAACAGAGACGTCACTATGGTTAAATTATAGTATTATTAGTGGAATAAGCTTCACTAATGATATTTAAGATAATTTATAATTTTTAAGTAATATAAATTACTAATTAAAGATTGAGAGATCTTATATTCTTTTAAGTAATAAATAATTTCATTTAAACTGTAAAAAATATATATAAAATTTAGCTCTGAGGTATTATTCAAAGTTAAGAATGGTCCTCTTAAATATTGTAAATACAAAAATAGAAATGATGTCATAGTAATATTTTATAACATCATCAAAAGGAAATAATTAATAATTTATTTATAAAATAAAATGACATCATCAAGATTTAAAATAATCAATTTTAACTTTTAAAGTTAAAGTTTGGACCTAATAATTGAATGAAACAAAAATTTAAGATGGAGACGGTGTAGTAGGTAATCCAGTACATTCTTGCAGGCTCACAAAAGGAATAGCCTAGCTCACCTGAAGGCTCTTCAGAACAGCTTTCAATGGATTAGTAATGCTGATGGTACTTTAATATATTCAATTGGGCTCTTGAAGAGTGATAAGATTAAGCCTTAATAAAATTGGGAGAATTAATGATTTATTTTGGTTGTAACTAGGTTCTCAGAAACTGGGTTGAGGTTTTTCTTGATCGATAAATAGAATGCTTTAAGTAAAATACATATGTAGTTTGTATAATTATTTTGAAGAATTTCTTAAAAATAAGTGATAAGATGATGTGTTCCATAATCTTATAAACATTTGTTTTATTTAATTGAAATTTAAGATCTTATGAGAAATTAAATTTTTTCTGAGTGATTTCTTCCTGATTAAAATATTATATAATAGTATTCTGATAATTTTCTCTCTCTATGGGTTTTATTTTAAGCATAAATCTCCAATAATTATAAAATAAAATGAAATTTCTTCATTTTCTATAGGGTAGATTAAAAGGGGTTTTGATTTGTGGTGAAGGAAATTTAAGAATAATGAATATCAGATAATAGAGATTTGAATGGTAATATAAGGGAATTTAATTCTATATATATATATATATCATGACTGTAACTCTTGTTAAATAATATCATAATTCTTATTATGAATAATAGATATTGAATAAATTGACAAGATACTAGACTACCTTGTAGGAAATAGATGAATTGAACCTTAAAAAGGAATTAAGCTTCATGAATAAGGGGGTAAAATGATTGAGAACTTTACTTATATGACCTTGAGGGTAGAAACTCCTTCATCTGATATTCTCCTTGAATTATGGCTGTCTTTTGGTTTTAATTTTCCACACCTAGATTTGGAAGGATGAGTTATGACTGAGGAGCCCAAAACCCATATTTTTAATACCAAGGTGTTGTTCTAACCCTCATTAAATCTCTCAAAGCCGTTGTGATTTCCAATAATTTAAATTTTTAAGCATTGATGAGCTTTTTAATCTTCCTTCTTCTCTGACTAATAAAAGATGGTTTTGGTTATTTTGACCAACCCGTTGTTTTGAGTACTGGTGAAAAAATTGAATATGAAATTTTATCACGTTTTCTAAGTGTTAATGTTTAAGATCATCTCTAGAAGAAAAAGTAAATTTCAACTCTTTACAATTTGCATTCCACATCGGGTCAGAAATTTTCCCAAAAGAGAATCTAAATCAGGATGTATTCTACATCCAGATGCATCCCATGGCCTCAGACCTCTACATCTAGAACCTCAATGTATGATGATGAATGAATAATTCCTAAAAACCTCTTCAAAATTGGAGAAATCACAAATTTGAAATTTGCTGAAAAATAAGAGATCCATGGAACACAAACTGGCAGCAAAGCAATTCTACCTCCATCACCCAGAGCCACCAAGTTCCATTCACTGCTAGAGATTCTGTCAGTTGTTAAATTGAATATGAATGGGGTGATATTCTGAACTAAAGTCTTTATATTTTCCAAAATTGAATGTTTTATGGTAAATAAGGGTGTAAGATTTACTATATTAGGGTTAATATTTCTATGCAGTTGTCAACTTGAATCTGGAAAAAACGGTATATGCCATAATGTTTTTTATGTCTTTATACCTAGATAAAAAGCACTACAGATTTACTGCGAAAGTTTTTATATAAATGCTGAAGTGTATTTTTTTTGATAAATAAAAATCAAAAGTTACTCCACAGAATTAATTAAGGCTTAAAGTGCTGTTTAACAATTGAGAATATCTGTGAACAGTGCAGGTCCAGATGCAAAAAATATTGTCCTAGTTTTGTATATTAAAAATAGAAATTAATTTCCTTAAAAGTAGAAATATTGATATTTAATAATCTTATTTAATTAATTTTCTTATAATAAGATTTTTTTTCATTAAGATTTTGTTAAATATTTATTTTGATTAAATTTTAGTTTTCTTTGTTTGTAAACAATGTTAATTTTTTAAAAAAATCATCATTTTTAACAAGATGACTACAAATATGAATACAATTTTTTATTATAAATCAATTAATTCTTATTGAAAATTCAAAAAGTAGAAATTTTGATGAATACCTAAGTTGAGTTTTGTCTAAATTTTAGAAGTTGGAGCAAGAGGAAAAAGTTGTCTGGATCATTTTTTAGTAAGATATCATTAGGAAGAAACTTCAATACTTGGATTTTAATTTTAGTGCAGATTACTATTATAGTATTTTAAGATTATCATACTCTTTAAGATGCATCTTTCCATAGTAGAGATGAATCACTTGATTCTGCAGTGTTTGATGATGAATTGATTGAATGAGCTTTTAAAGTAATTCATCCATAAATTGATTGAAGGCTTGGTTGAGACATTTGCTTAGTCAGGTTGGAGTTCAAGAAATTCCTTTCGAAGCTCAACTGACCAATCATCAGAATGACAGCCTTGCCTTCATCATCAGCTCATCATCCTTTTCCAGAGACAGCTTCAGCTAGCAATCCATCTCAGGATCCATCGGCTACAATTCAGCCCATCGTTAACGCTCTCCACAATCCCTCTCAATCGACCTCTTCCAATTCATCGCACCATCATCGTCCAACATCTCCAATAGATGACCCCCTCGCGAGAGACTTCCCTCACATTGGCAAGATGTGGTGAGGCGCTGTCAATTTTACCTTGCTCAAAATCTAGCGTGCTGATATTTGGTAATCGTTGATTGGTAATATCTCAAATTTAATCTCATCTCAGCAAGGAAGATTTACGGGACCTTTTAAACGATCCAGACTATTTCAATGCCATATTCATCAGACAACCTATCGTGAAAGACATGTTGGAGAAGCATGAAAGCTTGATTTCTACTAATCATGCTTTGGTAGGTCAGTCCAAGTCTCTGACGTTTTTAAAATGTTCTATGTTTTGGTATTCAGTTAAATTAAATCTATTTTTAATAATCGGATTTATGGATCAGAAAGAAATTTATCACTCCGTCCGAAATTAGAAAATCTACGTGATCGAGTGGCTAGCTCATTCAATCAAACTCAGCAATTGATTTCTGAATTCGAAATTCTTTCTAAACAACAAGCAGATTTGTATCAAGTCAGTTTAAAATTTCACTTTCAAGCCATTTTTTCAAGCACAAAAGATACACCCTCAACATGCAAGATAAGCAATCTTACTAAACTCGCAAATGTAAATTGGATGCTACTTATAATATAATGATATTAGGCATTTGGGGAATCCGCCTCTCGGTCTCGACTACTAACCGCATTACATGAATCTGACAAGTTGGCAGAAAGTTTGGCAAACCAATTTGCCATCGAGGGGTTGTTAGAAGAGGAGCAATTTGTGAAAGAATTTAGGGAAGAGAGAAGGAAATATCATAAGAGAGCATGGATGGCCAATCGTTGGTCTGAGGGTGCGATTCGTTGGGATTGAATATATTTTGGTAATCAAAAAGTAAAGGTAAGTTTTTGTTAAATGTTTTTCTCAGATATTTAACTGATCAACCACGATAATTTTTGGAACAAGTTTGCAATGTTTTGAATTTGATTAGCGCTGTATTATTTGTTTTTACAACCAAACTTAATGCAAAGAAAAATAAGCGTGACGCATGAAGTGGCTGTGATAACAGTATTATCTATGACAATTGTAAAAAAAAGAAAGATACCTCTGTATGTATTACATTACGAAATAGCCAAAGAGATGAAAAAAAGTTTGGAACAACCTTTCTTCCGATGTGGTACTGCGATGAATTGATTTTTTTGAAAATAAAAGGTTGTGGGCTTTTTATTCAAATATCAACACATTTCAAAGCAAAAATGAAACATTATAAGCAAAGCAACTGTTAGTGGTATGAAATGTTTGAAATGGAAACCTTTTAATCAGTCCAGTGAATGAATTTCAAAAGATCAATGTGCTGATACTACTCACAAGTGTTTTACCATTAATTCAAGCTAACTTTGATGAGTTTTGCTTTAGATAACCAAATAGCATGTTATTTCAAGCTTTTGAGAAATCAATTTTTGAGGCCTTTGAAAAAAATAGCTATTGAAAACAGTGAACACATCTACTGAGTAGAAGACGGCTTAGATCAGCCCGGCATAAAATATGTTTAACTTTGATTTTATAAGTTCACTGAAGTTTCAAACTAAATTAAATAATTCTTAAATTTTTCAAATTATCAAAATTGAAGCTATTTATTTACAATTTTTCTTTGAAATAAAAAGTTATTATTATTGCCTCCTTAAGTGATGTATACATTTTAATGATAAAACAGTAAGAAAAATATCATTATTTTATTAATTTAGTATTCTTTATTTTTTGGTGAAAGAATCAAACAGTAAAGCTTTTGACATGAATATTGAGGTCAAGAAATGTAATTGAAAGGCATATTTTTATTTTCTTCTTACTAAAATACAGGAATTCAATTTGAAATATCAATTTGAAAATTTCATAAATGAACTCTCATCTTATTCAAAAGAATTCAAAATTTAAACTGACTGACTTTGATTTAAAACAAAATTATTTTTTTGGAATTAATTTGGCAAAAATTCAAAAAAAAAAAAAAACAGAATTTGTTTGACCCAAATAATTTAAAATAAACACCAATTTCATACTAAATCGATTTTTGTTTTCTTCTCCTTGAAAGCTTTTTGACCTACTTTTTGAATCAACAAAAGTCCCAATATATTTTTTGAACAAAAAACATGATTTAGGATGAACTAAAACAAATCAAATAAAAAAATTGAATTTTTTGATCTAATTAATGAAAAAAAAAAAACTTTATCTTATGATCAAAAAAGGAAAAACCAAAATTGGAACTCAAAAACATAAAAAAAAAATATTCATTTAAAACTAAAAAATTAATATTTTTAATGAAAAAAAAAAGACATTATGAAAGAAAAACAACATGAGAAACAATGGTAAACACCTTTCAAAAAAAAAAAAATCCAATAACTTAAAAAAAAAACTTTTTTCAAATCAAATTTTTGGCTTCAGTTTTTGTAAAAAGAATTATCTATTGAAATTTTGGGTTTATGATACCATACTCACCATGATCAAAGTGGCTAAACTTGATAGCAGGTGTTCCATTTGGAAATCAGCTTGGACCCAGCTTAAACTTAGCTTGGTCCCTTCCTCTGAACTAGGTTGGTCCCAGGATTTAATTGTTTGTAAATATTCCCAGTACTTCATTTTACCTTTTGAAGGCTTCAATAAGTCAAGCCAAGGCTTGAGAATTTTCAAATCCTTTGCCTTTTTGGGGTTATTTATCATTAGAATCTATTTATTAATATTCATTATTATGTTTTCCTCAAGGGATGACTTACAAAAAAAATTATTTTAAGTCAGAACCTTTCCTTAAAATCCACTATAATTGTAATTCTTTTGGTATAACCAAATTATTTTAAATCAAGAAAAAAGATAGTCATAGATCTTTTTTGAAAAAAACCTTTAAAGCCAAAAAAATAAATAATATTTATATTTTTCTTGCTTTATTGAATAAAATTTTTTCAATTCCAGTATTATTTTGGTTGTTTTATTTAGAAGTTTTTTTATCATTACTCATACTTTAACAAAATCATTTTCATCAGTAATAGTAATATGAATTTTTTGTAAAAAAACAAAATTCTTGAATTTTGTTTTTTTATTGGCTTTTTTGATTTTTTGATTTCTTATTCATTTTTTATTTATTAAATTATATTTTATAATTTCTTGAAGTTATATTTCATAGTTTTTTCAATTTAAAATATATTTATTAGGATTTTACTGTAAAAATGTAAAGGATCATCATTTGTTACAGTAATATACAGTACATCCTGTAACTGTAAAACTGTCAACTATCATCAACAATGTTACAGTAGCAGGCCTTACTAGCCCTTCTACAGTTTTTTAAATGGAAAATCAATTAAATGAAAATAAATAACCAAATTAACAATGGAAAAAAATCTTCAAAAATTTTCTAAAAAAATATTAAAAATATATATTTATATATAAACATAATCATCAGAATAAAAATACACAATAGATCTCAAAATAACACAAAAGATATTCTTCTTAAATATCAGGATTATATATCTTTCTCCACATTTAATACTGAAAATTTCAAGGAAATTTTATTTTAATGATGAAAAAAAATATAATTTACTAATTAATAGCAAAACCTTCAGCTCAGTTTCATGAATCTTTGGGATAATATTTACCTTTTATTAAATATTTTGAATGAATTTAAATTATTTTTGTTTTTTGAAATCTTTTCCTCAACAATAAAAATAAGATATCTGGCATTTGGAAATGCAAAAAATAATCAAAACCAATGAGAAATATATTTCTCAATATACTCCTAATCATTTTAGCTTAAAATTTTCAAATTGTGTTCAAATTTCAAGAAATGAGGTCCAAGCCACTTATTATTTGTAATCTATGCACATCTTACTGATTCAATTAATCTTAAAATCTTCTAAAAGAGTTATTTAGCCATAATACTGGTCAAAGAATTTCAACATGGAAATAAAAGATTGATTTGTCAATCAAAAAAGGGATAATAACAATCTAGTTATTTCACTGATCTAATCCTAATTTCATTTAAAAAAGGATATGATTATTTCTTTAAATATAAAATTAATTTAGAATATGAACAGGAATCACATTCATGGGTTTTAGAGATTTTGACTGAAAATATTTCATAAATTCCAATAAAACCAATATCAAAATTTGTGTGAATTTCTTGTAAGGTTTTCATTAATAAGAGGGAAATTCTTAATAGGTTATTGAGACAACTCTTTTAATCTATTTAGACATTTCTTAGAAGTGATATGCATATAATTTCAAGATTATTTCTGTCTACTCTCTTCCCAGAATAATTATTGAAGAAATAATTCAAGCCCTTTTTTCATAATACATACTAAAATTAAAAACAATGAATTTTACCATATTGGAGAATCTCAATACTTAAATAAGTTGAATTTATGACTTCCTGAACCAACCTTTGTAAATAGCCCGTTATTATCAATTTATTATTATTTTAGATAATATTAATTCCTGTATTTAATTTTAACTTCTTAAACTTTTCATTGGTTTCCCAAATAGGGCTCAAAAATGCGATTTATAAAAGAGCTTCTTTATGTCAGTTACTTATTAAGACCGCATAAGATAATAATTATGACGAAACAATTATTTTATTTTCTTCATAAGTAAGTTTTTTTAAATTCCTTTAAAAATCTATTTATGAATTCTTAATCATATTTTATACAGGTTTCTCACATACCTTTTGAAAATTAATTAAGGTGGATAAATTATCAAATAATTTCTTGAATTTATTTTTAAAATCTAATTTTGTTAATTTTTTAGTATTGATACACTAACAAGATTATTTTGAGATAATGGAGCTTTCCATTTTGTAAGACAAATATATTTTATTGAGTTATAAAGTATAATAATAACCCTCAATTGATACCAATTATTAAAGGTTAGATGAAAAATGCAGTAAACTAACAAAGTAAAAATAATTAAAAGATTGATTTAACATCAAGAAAGCTCAATGGATCACTTTGAACTGTGAAAATAATCAATTTTAATCAAGTTGAAATATATTCATTTATCCTGGTAACCTTTCTCCAAATTACATAAATACTTTCATTCTCTTCATACACACTATTGAAGTATTAGTTATTTGAGATTAAATCACCTATTTGATAGAAATCCCCCCTCATATAATTTAAATCCCCATTTTAAAAATAAAAAAAATGAATCATCATAATATATATTTCCTTGTCTCATATTAAACACTTTACTATATAGAAGTGGTTGATAATAATAAACTATATTTTTGAATTAGTACAAAAAGTGATATATTAATTTATTTTAGGGAGGAAAAATCTTGAAATTTAAAAGAGGAAATGAGATATATTTTATATGTAGATTAGTAGTATTTAAAAAATTATTAGTTTATCTGTTTTCTCTGAAGTTTCTAATTAATCTTAATTGAACTTCTGGAATCTTACAATGGAAAAAAAATTATCAGCTATAAAATAAGTCACAAATATTCTTTAATCAATTTTTATAGATCCTATTTATAAGTGACCAAATATAATTTAAAGAAGTTTATAAGCTGAAAAATTGGTAATATTTATTTAAGAGTTATTAAATTTTGGTAATATTTGATTTATGATAAATCTGTTTACTTACACTTAAGAGGTTTCTCAAATTTTGAATATATTATATTACTGCAAGAATAGAAGAAAAATCAGAGATATTATCTCTTTATAAATAAAATTTTTAATAATATACATCAAATTGATGGTGAGATAATTATTTCATATTTTTTTATTAATTAATAGAGTCCCAATCCCTTCAGAGTATTTCTTATTCACTTAGAATCCTTTTCCAAGAAAAAGGGTTCAAATGTGAGTATTATCCAGCTATTTATTCCCAAAATATTAGATAAAGGTAATATTAATAGTTTCATTTAAAAAAACACCTCAAATATTGATGTGTTTTTAAATAAACTAGTTTTAAGTAAAAAGAAAAAATTATCCTGAGCTTATAATGAGGATTATTCCTTTGATCCTATATTGTTTGATTATTAAGCTTTGAAAATTATGAGGAAACAGTGATATTGATCCAATTTAATCAAAGCTTTTTGGCTTGAATATGTGGCTTGAACTTCTTCAAAAACTTCTGTTTCTTGATTCAATTTCTGTTCTATCGCCTACCTGAATCCACTCCATCTTCCATTTCAAATTCTAAATACAAAACCTGCTTTCAGGTGTAGCCACTTTTCTCATGGTGACTATTTTATTTCACCAGGAATATAAAATTATATATGAACCACAAAATTTCAATTCACAATATCTCTTTTCAGGATAATTAATTAAGCTCACCAACTCTTAATATTTATTTTTAATTAAAACACTCATAAACTATCTCAAATTGAAAATAACCAAAATAATTTCTCTTTATTTTCTTTATTAAAGATTACCCATTTTCACAAATTAAAATCAATTGTTGATTTTTGATTGTTTTTTTTTCACTTAAAATTTTAATAAAATCTTCACAAAAAACTTATTCATTTTTTTAATTCCATCTCCCCTCATTCCTATCCTTCTTTCCTAATCCCCCTTCAATAAAATCAAACCTTATTGTTCTTTTAATACCCCATCACTACACTTAATTATTTTCTTCTTTCTTTCTCAATTTGAATTCACAGAAAAATTGATCAATTCATATTCATAAATTGAAGTTAAGTTCCCAAAAATTGTGCCTTTTTGAAAAATTGAAAGATAAACATGATTAAATTTTATCAAGGTTTTTAAATTAGGGAAAATCATAAATATTATATAGTCTTAAATCAATTAAAAAACTATGGTTAAATTATTCACATTGGACATTATTAAATAAATAAACCACCACAGAAGTTTTTAATCCATTATTTTTGTTTCTTCCAAAACTTATTTATGAGAATATATTTTCATCCTTAGGATTTTGAATCATGAACATAATAATGTTCCATAAAAAGAAATTTTATCTTTTCAATACTGCATAAAATTTAATCAAAAGTAATAATTAAAAATATTTCTTTTGTCTAATTTTCCATATCAAGCTACTTTGAATAAAATCCAATCTTTTAGGAATATACGCAGAATAAAAAATATCTGTGATCAAATATATATATAATGAAAATACCAAAATAAGAAAAGGATTCATTACCATTTAAAAAATTCTTAGATAACTTGAAACAGAAGAGTTCATTTTCCATACCAATGCATATAAATTATACCATATCAACTCATGATTTTTTCCACCACTAAAAATATTTCAGTATTCCAGATATTTTCTCATTTAATTCTTATTTATTGTACTTATTACAGAAACATTTCCAAATTTCAACTCATTCAAATTATATAAGTAAACTCAAGATCCCAAGATTTCTATGCACCCTTTTTACAATATTTGTTCAAACAGAAAGATATTATTCTTTGGAACTTCAATTTTTTCAAACTATTATACTTATGGAATCTAAAATTTAAAAAACTTCACTTAATTTTATTGAAAGAGATTTGGAATTCATTAAAATACTCAAAAATGTATTTTAAAAATACCAAATAAAAAATTATTTGATGGGTTTTGTTAATAAACAGAATTTGAAAGACCCATTTATACAAAGTTTTGGGAATTCCAAAACAAATAAAGCTTTAAAATATATGTTTCCAATTTTTTTTGGGTGTTGGTAAACACACGTAAGCTTTTAGTAAAAACATGTAAGCCCTTACGTGTTTTTACTAAAAATGTTAAGGCCAAAAATAACAATAACAATGCCATTTATGGAATTTTTAAGGCTATAAATGCCATTTATGGAATTGATAAGGCTATAAATGACATTAATAATGCCATAAATGGCATTAATGGCCTTACAAATGCCATTCATGGCATTGTTCTTGTCATTTATAGCCTTAAAATTTCCATAAATGGCATTTTTAATGTCATTTGTGGCCTTAACAATGCCATAAATGGCATTAATGGCCTTCAAAATACCATAAATGGCATTAACAATTCCATTGATGGAAGTAATAATGCCATAAATAGCCATATTTCATTTAAAAACCACCCCTTATGTCTTTTTAACATATAATTACGTGTTTTTACCATAAATTGGTAAAAACACATAAGTTTTTAGTAAAAACACGTAAGGGCTTATGTGTTTTTACTAAAAGCTTACGTGTGTTTACCAACACCCTTTTTTTTAGAATTCTTTTATAATACTTATTATATGGTTGTCTTTCTCAGTTTAAACTATATGTTTTGTAATATTCTTAATAGTAGGAACTTGATTATAATTTGGTAAAAATTTATACATAATTTAATGAGATATTTTGATTTATTTTATATATTTTTCAATTTTTTAAAACAAAATTTCCACATTTTAAGGGGTTAAATCTATTATTAAGTTTTAGGTTTGAAAATGGAGATGAGGAAAATTTTCAATTTATCAAGAAATTAAACAATATTAATTTAAATAAAATTTAATATATTTTTTTTGATAATAAAAACATTTTATTATATTACCAGAAAAACCTCATTATTATTCCCTTTAGAAGTTTAAAGATTTATTCAAAGGAAAAATACAAAAAAAAAAAGATAAATATAATAAAAATTAATGATTCAATAATGTAACTAATTTTAATAATTAAATTCAAAATTATATTAACACTAGAAAACTATTTAGAAATTTAATTTTGATTAAAAAATAAATTAAAGGATTACTGTGGGTATTTCTAAATATAATATGACATATTATTATTATAATAATAGTATGATTTGAATTTTGAAGAGCTCAAATTTAATTAATAAATAGAAGTAATTATACATAAAAAGTGGTATCAAATTATCAAAAGAAATTTTTTGAATAACCCTCTTTGATATAAAAAATATTAGGAGGTATTAGGAAATTATTTAGTTTTTATAAGATTTAAGCCAACTAAAAAAAATTATTTTACAGGTATACCAAAATTTTTATTCCTGAGGAATATTTTAAATTTCCTAATAACTTACAAAATTCCTCACTAAAAATTAATTTTACTTAAGATTATAAATAATTAAATTAAAATTTTATGTGGATATAAAAATATGAAATTAAGTTTTTAAGTAATTAATTTTTATATCAATTTTATTATACCATTAGATTCTCCATCCAATAATACCTAGGGTCATACCATAAGGTATTATACCATAAATTCAATATTTTGGCCTACAAAAACCCAAATAGAATTGAAGTGAAATTTTAAGAATTTTTGATAATGTATTATTTTAATTGTAATTTATTTAATTTAAACTGAAACAAAGTTAAACCATGTATAACCTAACTTACCAAAAAGTTGGTAAAACTAAGGTGTTGTGTGTAGTTTTGAAGTTAGCCTTTGATTTACCATACAGGTGGTAAATCTTGTGGGTCCTTTTTTTCACAATGAGCTTAAAGTTCTATAGTATGGGTCTTAATTAGTCAAAATCTCTAATATCCATTAAAAAGGGTGGGACAAAGGGATTCTGGAAAAAGATTCCAGGGTACCTAAATTTTTGGATATACATAGAGTGGTTTTCAAATTTGGCCAACTTTAATTAAGGTTATCGATCCAAATTAAGTCTAAGATGTCTCTTTACCTCTTATTGGGAGCCCAAACCTAATAAATAAGATAAAATTGAAGTTCAAATTAATATTTGAACTCCAAAAATATACTAAAGTGAAAATTTTGAGTAAAAAATCAAATTTTCCTCATAATTAAAACATTTTTTGTTTTATTATTTATTTTAATTAAAATTTATTATATTAAATTTTATCAGCCAAAAATTAATTAATCATAAATGAAATTTAAGAATTTTTACTTATAGTGAAAATAGCTTTTTTTTAATGATGTGAAAATTAAATTCAAATTACTTCATAATTAAAGCTTTTTTGTTTACTTATAAAAATCTAGCAATTTTTAATGTTTATATTTAGAATAACAATTCACATAAGAATTAAATTTTGGGCCTTTTTAAATGAAAACATGGAAATTTTACCCATTGTAAAAAATGGGGAAATCCTTTTGAAATAGAACTAATTATTGAGAAATAGTGTTATAGCTCTGGTATAAATGGGCTCAAAATATCAAGTTAAGTTTAAATAAGCTATATTAGTGTTCATTACACATTATTCATAAACCAATTTCATCTCAGAAACTTTTCTTGGATTTGTAACCCATGAAAATACCACTAAAACCTTTTTATAAAATTAAAATTAGTGTTTAAAACTCTATATTAAGCATATTTAGATCTTTTTCTATGCTTAAAGAAATATTGGTACTCTTGATAAATTCCAAGGACTTCATTCAGTATAAAAAATACCCTTCAGCACCATTAAAAATCCTCATAATTGAGCTAAGATTAAGTATAATATAGTAAATTAAATAAAGATTTATAATAATAAATTGTAATAGATTAATTTTTTCTTTGATCAAATAAAAAAATCTTGTAATTTTTATTTTTTCTAAAAAAACATTTTATTATAAATTAATAAATTTATTTTCATTATTTAATTTGGGTTTCTCTCAATTAAATCTACTCCGATTTATAGTTTTTAAAGGTCTCACTTATCAATTAACTTTTAAATACTATTGTTGACATATTTTTATAAAAACTATAGTTTTTATTTAAAATTAAATATTTTTCTATTATTCTTTATCTTTTATAATATAATATAATTATAATATTATAGTTATATATTAATAAATAAGTTATTTCAAGGTAAAATTACTTCTAGTAGAATAATTTTACTATTATGATTTTTATATTGTTAATAAACAATAATTATTCATAATAATAAATATTCTTATTATTAGATTAATATATATTTCTTCTTTTTTTGTTAGAGTTGTTTCTATTGAAAATGACAACAGACATAGTACATTAATTAAATTAATAAAGAGTTAATTAAAAGTTTCATAGTCAAATCTTACAAAAAATATCCAAAACCAATACCTTAATTAATTTCTTCCAATTCAAAGAAAAGGGAAGGGCTCACAAATTTTCAGCTTAAGATAGAACCAGTTGATATCTTCCAAAACAAATGAAATATTTAAATCTCATAGGAAGACATTAAAATAAATATTAAAGCCCCTCTTACTATTGATTTGATATTGAGTTGAGATCTTTGAATATTATTAATATTTAACTCTGGAGTAACAATAAGAGCAGATTCAATAATTGATACATATATTGATATATTTGAAAAATGAAATTTAAAATTCAATACTTGAAGAAGTAATATATCAAATTATTTCCAAAATGAAAATTTTGATTCCAAATTTTTATCATGTTAATTTATTTTTAATTTAAGTTTATTTGAAATATTTATATCCCAAAAATTGAATATTTTTCTTTCTTCATTAATTAATACTATAAAAATATTATTATTAATTTGACTTGAAATTTCCTTTTTGAATTGAGAAGTGTAGAAATTTTGATTGAAAATAATGTAAATAAATGAGACAAAATCATGGGTAAATTTTAAGAATGAAATTTATTCAAAATCATGAGCCATTTGGAATGAATTTGGTGACTATTCAGAAAGATTTAATTTCTATTATAGCAGAACCAACAATAATTATTGGATTTGAATTCTATAAATGGGGAATGTAACTTTAAACAGTTTTTCTTTACTAGAAGTTACAATGTCATAAAATATCCCAATACTTCTTCCCCCCCCCCAATTTTTTATCTTTTATCCCATTTTTCAACTTAAAATGAGTTGAAATAAAAATTCTCTTCATGTTGCTATGGAATGGGTAAACTATAATAAAAACTATTTATAAATTTACTTTGAGAATTTTTCACTTACAGTATTTTCAAATAACAAGCAGCTTAAATTTTTGTATAGAATTTATTATACATAAATATTTATTGATAAATATC
Organism: Austropuccinia psidii; assembly: GCA_023105745.1. Taxonomy (NCBI): domain Eukaryota; kingdom Fungi; phylum Basidiomycota; class Pucciniomycetes; order Pucciniales; family Sphaerophragmiaceae; genus Austropuccinia; species Austropuccinia psidii. Next base: position 36,964,572 of record JALGQZ010000004.1, on the reverse strand, counting down.
TTATTTAACTTATTAATTAGAATCTTTCATTTACAGATTTTTCAAATAGCTATTTTTTTTTTGTAATTGGGGCTAAATATGCTTTCTAAAATGGCTTTTTCATGTTTAATATTGCCCAGATAGAATTACATAGATCAAGATTTGAATTCCAAACCTTTGTGTTTAGAAAGAATTTATATCAATGAAAAATTATTAGAGTTTTCACAACTGTATTTTCAATGGTTTTTACTTTAATTATGTCAATTTTTCTTTTGAACTCAAAAATAAATGTTACTTTAAAATCATTTTTATGGATTTAAAATTCACTTTATTGATCAAAAAAAAGTTTTTTTGTTCCTTTTTATATTCATATTATAAATTATTTATCAAACAAAATAACAAAAAGAATATTTATATTTGTATCAATTTTTTTACATTTTTGAATTTCAATTTTCTTTTTAGAAACTAAAATTATTGAAATAAGAAAAGAAGTTCTTTCTTTTTTTTATTAAGTTATCATTCAAATTTTCTTCATTTTCAATATCATTCAATTCTAAGAAAATTTTCAGAGCTTAGGAATTTACGTTTAGATTTTTTTATTGATTTAATTAGCTTCTTGAACTCATTAATGAAATACAAAGTAATAATTCTTTCCAAAAAACAGCTGTTTTGTTAAATAAAATTTCAAGAAGAAAATTGAAATATGTGCTAGATTTGATTTTTAATTTTACACATTTAAGAAAAGCGGGCTAAATCACAAAATGATTTCACTGGAATAATAGATATAAGTATATAATCACATGAAGAAAAATTAAAGGTTCAGGTGATAAAATGAAAATTTGGATATTTTATAATGACTAAAAATTCCAAAAGGTTGGCCTATTTTTAAAATTGGTAAAATTTCATCAAAAAAAAACATCTTTGGTTTTTAAGAAAAATACAGCCCATTTCTTTTATGGCTTTCTTTTTTTGAATTGAATTAAAGGTTTTAAGATTCAATTTTGAGCCAAATTTAGCCTCAAATTTCAAGAAGGAAATTTTGGAAATAATTTGAATCATCATATTTTATTATATTTCTTTTAAATTAATTCTTTTATTTGAAAAAGATTTGTTTTTTTTAATGAAAAATATTTGTTTTTTTAATGGAAATATTTTTTATTTTTTATTTTCTTTTATTTCTTATTTTTTATGTTTAATCTTCATATGTATTTTGATTGAAGAGATAATCAAAAGAAAAACAAAGATTTTTTTTCATCAACTTAATCAAATTAGATTTAAATTTTGATAAGAAATCAAAATTTTAATTAAAATATTCATTTTATTGATAAAAAAAGAAATATATGAAATTGTAAATCTCTGATAAATTTGAAACTGTTTCAAAATATAAGCCCATCTTTTCTTTCAAACAATACCTCAACTCAATTTAAAATGCAATTTATCAACTTTTCAAGAGAAATACTTAATTTAAATTCATTTTTTCTTATTAAGAATTTTAGTAAAAAATCTCTAAAATAAATTAAAATCTCCACAAGTTCAAGTTGACCCACCACCACTGCAAATTAGAATTTGTATGCTGAAATGGGTGGTGATTAAGTTGTGGCAAGACTTTTGTCAACTTTATGTCGATTTCTGCCTTTGTTGCCTGCTTTCGCCCTGTCTTCCCTCGGTCCTCTGGATCCCCTGCACTGGCAGAGTCAACTGCCGTTATCGTTTAAATGATGATGAGCTAGACGATATCGCAAGAAACTACCATCGATGCATCGATCCTTCTCGATCTCGTCAACTCGTTGCAGCGCAAAATTCTAAGATTACTCCTCAACTTGTCGTTTTTATTCAAAGAAACCTTTGACTGTTCACCTAGGATGTCCAGTAACCAAGATCTGCCATCAATTCCTTCAAGCTTGCCTCAGCCATCGACCCGTCTCGAGTCCGATCAAGAGACGGACTTGCCCCCTCCCGAAGCCTCAGGACTCCGTGTCGGCGGCAGACGTTCCTGGCTTGGGTGCTTCAGCCGTTTTCTCCATCTTGATCACTTCTCAGCTTCACCTTCAATGATCTGGTTCTTTCCCGCATATGTGATCGACTGGGGTCTAGGATTGGTTGCGGTGGTTGTTGCCAAGGTTTGTGCTTTGGCCATCTTAAGGTTTTCGCTGTTTTTGAGATCTAGGCTATGTTTAATCGACAAGTAGCTTGATGTTCAAACTTTGGATTGATAACCTTGATTTCTCTTGTGCCGGTGCCGGCCACTCTTAGCTATATCTTGAGACAGCAAAGCCCTATTATCGAGATCTATCCGTTTATTATGCTAATCGTGATTATCATTGGGATTTGAGAGCTGAACAGTGAGTACAATAATTGACACTCTTGCATCATTCCTCGGTTGATAAATTAACATCATTGATCGATTCTGAAGAGTTTCAGATGAATGGCTGCATCATCTCTCTGTCACCTTGCCCTTGATATTGCTCATTGTCTTAACCTTGGTTGCTTATCCAATGGGTGGGATGCATTTGATCCAGACCTTGCATCATTCCTTACTTGGTCTTTTGACTTCTCATGCCATATCTATCATCCCTACCGATTTACTAAAGACTTGGGTGGGTGCCCTCCGCCCAGACTTTTTCTCGCGCTGCACTTACTCCATCGAGTCCAACGTTTGCAAGCCCAAGTTTCACAATATCAAGTTGATGGAGGATGGCATGAAAAGCTTTCCAAGCGGGCATTGCACTAATGCATTTGCTGGACTGGGGTTCTTGGCACTCTGGCTTGCTGGTCGTAATGGTGCATTTGCAATTGGCGGCGATGGACTACGAGCGGGTGGTCCATTTCAAAGTCGGCTTTTAAAGGGTTTCATAGCCTCCTTCTGGCTCTTGGTAGCACTTTGGAGTGAGTTTCATATCTTCATTTGTCATCAATCGACTAATTACAATTCTTGCCATATTGTGCTAAACTCATTCTTGTTTTTCTATCAATTTGTAGTTGCCCTTACCAGGATACAAGACCATCGTCATCATCCACAAGATGTCATTGCGGGAAGCCTCATTGGGCTTATCTCTGCTTTTATCGCCTACCTACTTTATTTCCCTTCACCATTTGATGGATCTATCTTAACCTCCCAAATGGGAAAACCTCGCCTCGTATATGACCATGACCCTTCTTCTCCCCATAAACAAGCAACCACTGATGTCCATACAGCGGCCATGCCTACTGTTCTGGTCGAAACCGTATGAGCAGTACAATGCTTACTTTTTCCCAAAGTTTTATTTTTAATGTATACCTTTTAAGCTTTATTTGCGAAGCCAAAATTGACCAACACAAACGGCATTATACTAAGCAATAGTTGAGCAAAATTCAAAACAAATGCAGTTATTTAAGTCACTCCCTTTTTTGGGTTTAGAACATGCGATATTTGTAATCGTACTTACTCGGGACCAGTATTTTTATCAAGCGATTTTTACTCTTCTCATGGGCAAAGCGATGGTAATTGTAAAATGAATCCATTTTTTACAGTGTCATGTGGTTAAAGTTTGCTGGACTTAGCATCTACTATGCCCAAACGTCCTATTTCAAAAGCCAAACGATTTTGTTTGTTTCTATTTTACACTATCTAAAAAAACGTTTTGAATCTTGAAAACGCTCAAAATTAAATTAAAATTCATTGTGACAAAATCAAAGTGTGGAAAACAATTTTCAAGGGAGAGTTTTGAGGAAATTTTCGATTTCTGTTCCAGATGTTGCATTGAGTGAGCTTGGCTCGTTTTCCTATTATGCTTGGCCTATAGCCTCTCAAATTTCATGACTCGTCTAAACTCAAAACTGAACCCACAACTGAGCTTAATTGATGCCATTTTATAAATCTTATTTAAGTTCGTCTCATATGAATGAATAAATCATTTGTTTTTATTATTAACCAAAAAAATTGAAATCAAAGTAATCTTAATTAATAAATTTATTGATTTATTTTTTTCTTTTAAAAAATCAAAATCAAAATTGATCATAATACTTGTACTTTTTATGATTATGGTGTATTGCAACAACGGAGAAGTCAATTTTCAGTCTTTTGCATGTCTGACACAATTTTAACATGAAATTAGTTTCATATTGTATGAAAAAACTAATAGTCAACAATCAACTCAATGCTCCTCATCCCTTTCAAATCATTAAAATAAAACCAATTAAGTATGGCTTAATTTTTAAATTGAAAGTATATGTGTATCTATAAGGTTTTGTAATAATTATAACTGAAAATTTTGAATCAAAATTTCAATTTGATGTCAAATTGATTGAATTTTAATCTCACCTTTCAATATCTACTTATACAAAATTAAAAAACTTAAGGGGTAATGAGCAGGTCCATTTTGAAATTAGTCTTTTGAACAATAAATTATTTTTAATTAAAAATAAAATTTAGTATTAAATAATAATTCAGGAGGATTTAATTATTAACTTATAGATAAATTTATGATATCATGAAATTTGGCTAAAGTAACTACCTGATTTCAAATTTTAAATATTTTGGATTTTGACTTGTTTTGGGTTATAAATCCATATTAAAGAATAATTAATAAGCAAAAATTTCATTTTAAATTTGAAAAAGAAAACAATTTATATTTAGAAGGGGGAATATTGAAAACATGAATGAAAATAATGATCATTAAATTCTTACTTGAAACAGAAACAACCTTTTTTTGGTGGTTCTAATTTGATGACAATGATGTTTGAATGGCTTTCCAGTTCCAAAGATGAGGTGGATTACTTTTTGAAAAGGGTTTCAGCCAGTTAAAAAGTTTTTAAAGATTTTTAATTGAATATAACTGTCACAGTGGCTCTTTTAAGTGAATAGGGACTTGCACTCAATAAACTGGGACTTACTTATGGAGGGCTCAAGATATGGTAAAGTGGATTACACTTAAGAGTGTAATAAGATAAGATTACTAATAAAAGAAATATAAGAAAATCAGAAACAAAAAAATATAAGTAAAAAATAAAAGAGTCAACCACAAACAAGTCCAAGTCCACTGTTTTAACCTGTCAGAAGGAAAGAGAAGGATGAATAAGGATATGACCACCACAACTCATCCTGTACAGGAAAAGAAGAAATGAAAAGACTAACTTAAAGCCAATAAATATAATACCCAAAAATAAGGGTAAGGATATTCATAAAATAATAAATTGACTGGGGAAAAGTCCCCAAGGGGCAGAAAGAGGGGCAGTTATATATGAGAATCACCAGCCCTGATCCAGACAGATAATTTTCATGATAGGAATTGATGATTGAATTGAGTTTGAACAATACAGGTACTTTACGGCTGCACAGGATCTGTACAAGAGGTGTGGTGGTATTGAGTGATCGTAAAGTTTCAGACTTGTGAATCCAAAACTGTATTGGGTCAATCCAACCTGTAAAAGAGTTGACAGGCTGTATGGAGGAACCAAGCTGTATGCATGTTTCAGCAAGGAAGATTTCTGAAACTGATTACTGATACACACAATGTATTTTCTGGCTTGATGTGTTTGAGTGGGTGTAAGATTGAAGTTGCCCTTACCCCTGAATAGTGGTTGTTACAGTATCCCCCTCTTGAAACTGGTGGGATCCTGAACACCATAATACCCTGCCACTGTTGGGTGGAATCTAATTATCCCCACATTTTTTCTAAAATTTTTAATTTTTATTTTCTTTCCCTCTTGATCATTATCCTGAAAATCCCTCTCTTCTTCTTCCTTGTAATGTTTGATTAAATTTTCCTTCCCCTTTTCCTTAAGTAAGTACATTCCAGATTTCAAATTATGCTTTTACTTTGAATTCATTCAGAAAGCTTTCTTTCATTCCTTGGCCTTGGGTTGTATCCCAAAAAGAAGTCCATAAAGCTCTTCTGCTTTAAAAATGATGAATAATGAGTATATGAACATATACCCCATTAAGATTTGACCAAAATGTTCCTTTGGGCCCCTTCTTGCCTTCAGCCTTGTTTATTCACTTGATGATTTAAAGGAGGGTTCCTGTCCCCCAAAATGGCCTTTGGAACCATTTTGGGCCATATGGGTGCTCTTGGTCAATGCCACATCTCTGGTCATTTTTGAAACTTTTGGGTCTAAGCCCATTTTAGGCCATTTTGAGGCCTTAGGGGTTTTTCTGATCTCCATGGTTGGTGGGCCGTGGTCTGTGGAGGCTATTGAAGTCCCCCTGGGCCAAAATCTGCTGGGGCTTCCGGGGGTCCATGGGACCCAAAAAAATGTCAATTCCCAATTTTACCTATATGGCCTGGGCCCATTGAGGGTGGTCCAGGACCATCAAAAAAGTGACCTCCCCAGAGCTGAAAGGGAGGTCCTGGATTGTTGATTGGGGCCATAAAATGAGTTATGACCCCACACCCTTGATGATTCCTTCAGGCTTGATGTGAATAATCTGATGGCTTGAATTCTTCTGCTTTCATAATCTCTAGTCATGAGCTCTAAACTGACTGAAATAACTGAATCTTCATCCTCTCTTCTGCCACTGTCTGTTCTTTGTGGTTCTGGAATCCTCAATTGATTGGGTTTGCCTTGGTCAATGGCTTCTTCTGGCCACTTTGATTCTTCTAAAACATATGATGGCTAAAAAGAAGTTGAAGTTCTTGATCCTGCTTTTATCAAGTGTTTGATTAAAGGAAAATAGTGCTTCCAAAATTTCAATCCAAAGTCTTCAAAATTCCATTTCTGTTTTGTTGGGAAGAAGCCATGTTGTTTCCCTGGAATACCAGCTTCCAACTTTAGAAGATACTTGTGGAGCAAGAAGGATGAGCCTTTTGGGAAAGAGCTCCCAGCTTCTGAGGCCCCTACCCCTGATGATACTTCAGGGTATTCCAACTGTGAGTATGGTGATTTTCTTGATTGATTGTAATACTAATATCTTGTATTAGTGACTGGTTCCAAGAAGAGGGAGGTGGCTAGGTGGACCAATTTTGGAGGTCCCATTCCAATTGGTGATAGACCCATTTATCCCAACTCAGAGGTCCCCATCTCAAGGATCAACACTGAAGGTGTGGTGAAGAGAATAAGACAAATTTCCAATTCCCCCACCAATCCTGATTCTGAAGGTACTGATGAACTGGATGGTGAAGAAGTTGAGGTGGAACTTAACTCTTATGGATACTAATCCAGTACTTCAACTTCCCAACCTCCTTCCAAAAGATTCCAAAGTAAAGTAATAACTAGTACTCCCAGGAATTTCCAACCAGTCCTCCCATTTCTAGGCCTACCTTGGTTTCAACAGTGAGACCATCACCCATTCCTCAGCCCAGGAGTTCCCCCATGGTCACCCCCCAACAACTTCAACCTGTGGTCAGCTCCAGTAGAAGAAGAGAAGACTGCTTTCCTTTGCCATTTCCTGCCACCCAAGTATTTTAGCAAAGGGAACATTGGCCTATCTTGGGTACCAGAGAGGATCCAAATATGGGGAGTGAAGGACAAGATGCTGTGGCCAGGCTGTTTAGGAGGGTTGATAGAAATATTAGGGAGGTAATTATGTATGCTAATGATAGGACTATTCCTGGTACTGCTTCTGAGGAGATGGCTGCCAAGTTTGCCTGGTATGAGGATGAACTAATTAATGACTTCCAGAGAACTTTTGATGACTTGGGTAGATATAACTAGTTTCCTTGTTCTTGTTTGTGTTTGGTTTGAATTTTATCCCCACTGTTATAACTACTAAAAAAATGGAACCTCCAGATAAATAATATGGGAGAGTATGCTGCTGCTTCATGAATAAATAAAAGAAACAAAATTATACAATTAAAGAAAGAAAAGAAATTGAGAGAAAAAGAGAGTAAAGAAACAGAAATAAAGGAATTTCTTAGATTTTTGCTTCTTGTGGTGAGCTGCTTGATTTTGGCCATTAATTTTCTGAAAGATAAGAACCAAGAATTTTATGCTAACAGAGTGGCCAAGGTGATGTTTTACAAGAAGTAGAACCCTCAGAGATGAATACCAGGAGATTTAACTTACTTTCATAACTTCCACTCCTCACCAAGCACCATAAAACAGATAAACTTTTTATAATTTACTTTTAAGTAATTAATGTCTTTAATAATGAAAAATGGGATAATCTAGAAAAGGTAAAGAATAAAATGAAAGAAATTTGGCCATATCTTGACAAAAGGTCCAAATTTGAGGGTATTGATTTTGCAAGGCCTTCTGAATATGTCCAAAGAATTGAAAAGTTCTAAAAAAGTGGCCAAGGGGATTCTTACAACAAAATTTGGGTAGGATACCTCCTTAAAGGTGCATTACAGGAAAGGAACTTACTTTCATAAAATAAAATTCCCACCAAGCACAATAAAATCAAACTCTTGGGGTATTTGGGCCAGGCTTGTCAGTATAAAATGAAGGGAAGTCCTTGACAAGGTCTGGTGAGTTTGTAAGGTTTGAAGCTTTTTTCAAAGTTTATCTTTCTGGGTTTTCACTGAATCCTTTCCACTCTACAAGATACCATAATTTACCTCTTTTGAGTTTTGAGTCCAGAACCTTAGTCACTTCCAATTCTTCTTTCTCCTCCACTAGAACTGGTGGTGGTGGAAATTTATTTCTATTTGGGATACTTGACTGCTTGACTGGTTTGAATAATGACACATGGAATACAGGGTCAACTGAATTCCATTGCAAGGGCAACTTGAGGGGATATGCATGGCTTCCAATTTTCTTCAAGACTTCAAAGGGTCCAAACCATCTTTCTGAAAGATTATTGGTGGTTATTTTAATCTTCATATTTTTTTAAGCTAGCCATACTTTGTCCTCATGTTGGAAATCAGGTGGAATTGTCCTATTTCTATCTGAATACTTCTTAAATTGCCTTGTTGCTGACTCTAATTCTTCTTTGACCACTTGCTGTACTGATTGGAGTTTTGTTTATAGCTTTCCAGCAGGTGAGTCTTGAGAAATATGAATTGATTTAAATCTGGGATTTCCTCCATAAATGGTGAAAAAAAGGTGATTTCTTTGTTGGTGAATGTTCTGCATGATTGTAGGAAAATGCAGCCAGAGGGAGCCAGGTGTGCCAGTCATCTTGATGGTAACTGAAATACATCCAAAGATAATTTTCTAGAATCTGATTTACTCTCTCTGTCTGTCCATCTGTTTAAGGATGAAAAGCAGTTGAAATATCTCTTGATATCTCGCGCTTCTGACATAAATTGGTCCAGAATGATGAAACAAATAAAGATCCTCTATCACTAACAATGCTTACTGGAAGGCCATGTTTTGAAAAGACATTGCTGATGAAGATTTGAGCCAAGGCCAGGGAAGTGATTGTTCAATAAGTTGGAATTAAGATTGCCATTTTTGAGAATCTCTCCACAGCCACTAAAATTGAATCAAAGCTGTTTGAAAGAGGCAATTGAGTGATAAATTCAATTGATAATTAATTTTAAGGACCAGATGGAATTTGAAGAGGCTTGAGTAATCCAAACTTCTTATGGTGAATTTCCTTGTTTCTTGAGAATTGCTGAAATTAGGACACATAGTCCCAATGAATTGATTCATGACAGACCAATAAAAATCCCTCTTGATGAGCTTGAGGGTCTTCTCCTAGCCAGGATGGCCAGCCAATGGTGATTCATGCTGCTTTTGAAGAATATTAAGTTGGATCTCTTCATTTCTTGGGATTAAAACTCTATCTTTGAATAAAAATAACTTGGCTTGAGGTTAAAGAGAATAATCTGAGACTGATTCACCTCTTGCTAGTTTCTTGAGTATTTCCATACTTCTTTTTGAATCTGGTCAACTAAGTCTGAGAATATTTCAACCTTGATTGAGAAGAATATTTACTATTGAATTCCATCTGGGTTGGTTAGTTGATGGAAGTTCTGAGGATTCTTTCTGATGAAGTCCACCCCCCTCTCTGGGTACACATTGTCCTGACATTACAAGGCATCGGGTAAAGTGGCCAGCCAGCCTGGGCTGTAAGTGATAGTGTGAGCCTGTGAGGTATATATGACATACCCATAAGGCCACAAATAAATTTATATACAGAAGATTTAGTCTTGAACAGACTTTTCAGTTGAAATTAAAATAAAAAATAACAAAAAATAAGTATACCTTTTTTTTGGATAAACAAAGTTATAATTATTATGTCATTTTTGGATTCTACACCAAAAATAACCTAGGGTACACCCATAGGGTGTTATACCCAAAAATGCTTATTTCTTAAGTTATTGGAAGATTTAAGAATCTCACAGTACTAGTGTAACTTTTTAATTTTTTTTTAAAATTGTTAAGTTTAAGCTTAAATAAGCTTAAATTTGAAGTTTCATAAGTTTTATGTAAGCTTACCAAAATTTTAGTTAAAATTGAGGTGTTGTGTATATTTACTGAATTGGCTAAGGATTTGCCATACAGGATGTATAACCTGTGTGGGTTCAATTTAAAAGTGTTTAAGGCCATAGTATGGCTTTGAATAAATAAAAGGGCAAAATCTATGCAAAAAGGTGGGACAAAGGAAAAAGACCAAACAGAGCTAGGGTACACAACTTTCTGGATCTGAAAGAATTCAATCAAGGTTTTAAACCTGTATTGGAGGATTTTCAACCTTATTTAAACTTTAATATTAGACTTTGATCCAACTTTAAAGTTTGAACTGTTCTTATCCCAATTTGGACAGGAATTTCAAGCTGCCAAAGGGTAAATCCCAATATGCAACCTTGGAATTAAAGTTTTAAGAACTTTCAAAGCTTAAATAAACTTAAAACTTTAAGGTTACAAGCATTAAAACCTTATCAAAAGTTAAGGTTTAGTGTGTATTGCTATTTCACATGGAAAAATAGTAATAACTTCAAAAATTCATTAAAAATTCAATTCTTAATGGATTTGCTTGAAATTTCACACAGCTTAAAATTAAATGCTATATGTGTATACATGAAATTTCAAGTATCTTTTATAAACAGGTTTTATTGGTAATTATTCTGGAAAATTACTCTTTTAATTATACTTAGTGAAAACCAAGATTTCTTTAAAAATTAATTAAAAATTGAGTTTAAGAGATTTTTACTTGAAACCTTATTTTTAAGTTTCTCATGTGATGAGCTTTAATATAAATAAACTTAAAATAAACAACTCAAATGAGGATTAAAGCTACTAGGAGTTAAGAATAACACCAGTAACTTTAAATTGGCATTAAAAATAAGTTACCTTAAGTTAAGAACCTTATTTTTAAGCATGTTTTTTCATTTTTGACCTGAGCACTCCCTATATCCATTACAAATAATGAGAGCTACTCTGCAGACATAAAAAGAGTCTATTCATCACTGATTTTGTCCATCGATTCAATCCAATACAATTATATTAGACATTTAAACAGGTAAAGTTTTATTACATATAAAATATTATTATTAAAGTAATTCTTAGGTTATTTTATTCTTTATTAACTTAAAATTAAAGAATTGAAATCATGGAATTCAAACTATTGTTGTAATCAGCAAATAATATATTTTATTTTATAAAATTATTGTCTTTAGAATATCTTTTAAAATCCACCAATTCCTCTTAAAAACTCTTTAATAATATCTTTTATTATACAAAGCTGTCTTATATTTTAAAATATTTATTTTTGGCATGTTTTCAACTTATAATAACTGTTGTTTTCGACTTTTTGTATTAAATATATATTATAAGTAAGTTTTTTTTAAAAATTCTATAATTTTTTATATATAATTTCTCTATAAGAATTATATCTTAACAGTGTGTATTATAATTTATTTTTATAAATAATATCTATATTATTTATAGGTGGTTAAATATTTATATTTTCCACATGTAATTGTCTCATTAAAAGCTTTACACTTCTTATTGTTATAACTGTCAGTGACTTTAATAATAATAGAATAATTATAATTTATTATGATTATTAATATTTTTTATTATTATTATATTATATAATAATAATTAAGTTTATTTTTTTCAATATAATTATTTTTTGATAATTATATTTAATTTGTGGTTATAATATTTTGTTATATCATATTTTTCTACTGAGGACAGTCATAGTACTAGTGATATTGTTACTATTATCAAGATTTTCATAGACAAAACTTACAGATAGTGAAATGAAACTAAGAGAGAAATTAAGCCCAATGGGCCTGATGACAAGTAAGAACATTGGAAGAGATGAAAAACTGAAGAGAATAATGGTCTGTCAAGACCTCAAAAGAGTTGGAAAGAGAAAGAAGAAAAGCTCTCCAGTGTTTGAGAGCCCAAACTATGCCAAGGGGGTTCTTGTCATGGATTTCATAGTTAAGCTCAGATAGGAGGAGCTTGCAACTATCAAATGCAATGGGATGCTTTCCTGAGTCATTCACCTGACTCAGTAAAGCACCCAAGGAATAATCAGAAGCATCGGTCTCTACAATAGCTGGTAGAGAAGAATTAAAATGGGAAAGGATAGGAGAAGTGGTGAAGGCTTCTTCGAGTATCTTCAACTTACTAAGAGCTTCTTCATTGAAGATAAAAGGTGAGTCTTTTTTGAGAAAGGAAGTTAGGGAAGTGATTTTTTTAGAGTAATTCTTAATTAAACAATGATAGAAATTGGAAAAGCCAAGAAAGGATTGAAGGGCTTTGATGTTCTTGGGCTGAGGCCAATTGAGAATTTTCTGAAACTTTAAAAAATCCATCCTGAGGACATCACTTGAAACAGAATCACCCAAGTATTCCACACTTGGGGCATGAAATACACACTTTGAGGATTTAGCAAACAGATTATTGTTCCTCAGTCTTTGGAGAAAAGAGGCCACATGTTTTACATGTTCCTCCTCAGAACTAGAAAAGACAATGATATCATATAGATAAAATAGAACAAAAATATGCAAGAAATCTGAAAATATATCATTCACAAGATTTTGGAAGGAGGCAGGAGCATTGGTAAGGCCAAATTGCATAACCAAATACTAATAACTACCATATTTTTCTCTAAAGGCAGTTAAGTGCTCATCCCCCTATTTGATTCTCAGGAGATTATATGCACCATGCAGGTCTATCTTGGAGAAGATAGCGGAACCTTTTAATATGGTAAGAAGCTGGTTAATAGGAGGAACAGGATAAAAAAATGGAAATAAAAATAAAAATTAAAGAGATCCCTCAGAATTTCTAATCATTGAAATTCAATCAAAGAGAAGAGGAAGATTCCCATCTAAAGCTACCAGTCCAACAACTTCAAGATAACAGTAAATTTCACCACCTCAAATTATGGAAGTGGAGTCATCTGAAGATTCTGAAGATTCTGAGGCCTCATTATCAAAATCAATCACTTAATCATATTCACTACCTTCAGAAACTGAATTGAATGACTATGGAAAAGCAGGAGTCACCCTAATAAGGTCCAGAGAAGTTTCCAAGAGCAAAAGAGCCTCACAAAGAAAGTCTTAAAATCCTGAAACAACTTTTGAGATATATGATGCAATTGACTTGACCTGTGACCATTGCCAAAGCAATTATCCCACAAGTGATGAATTCTCCAAGCTCTTTTTGACTTTCTTATCTATTTGGATGAAGATTCTCTTTGTTAATTTTAATGTTTATTAATTTCTTTGACCTATTTTTATCAGGTACCTGGCTCATAATACTTTCCAAATTTTATGTTGAAATACACCTTCAAGCCCATCAATGTCCAGGGTGATGGAAACTGTGGTTACAGAACAGTATCCCATTACATTTACAAGACTCACAATCAATGGCATGATGTCAGAGGTTACTTGGCTTAAGAAATTGAAAAAAATAAAGACCTTTATGAATCCATGAACACTTTGGTACCCTCATTATCCTCTTATTTGGACAGAATTAAGTGGTATGAAGATGTTGTCCAGGCTCCAAGAGAAAGTGGATTTCAATTACTAATATTGGGGATAATATTTCAAATAAATATCAAAGACCAGTCTTGTTGAATTCCACAGACCAATCTTTCTATTTTTTACTTTATTTCTGTCCTCCAAATGATGCTCCACCCATTTTCATCTGTTTTTTGGATAGCTGTTCTCATTTTGTTCCATTGGATTTCATCTTTTCTAAGGTTTACCCTGTCCCCCATTACTGTGAATTGGGAATTTAATTCCCAACCACAAGCCCTGGGGTGGGAAGATAAATTTAATAAACACAGGATGTTAAATTTGTTCAATCTTCCTCCCCCCTCAGAAAAAACCCACTATTTTCAAGGTTGATTCAGATTTATTTTTTTGTATATACAGCTTATTCCAATTATCCCCCTCCTCAGTCCTATTTATTGCTTTAATCCCACCTCAGTATCCTTTTTTATTCAAAATATGGCACTTTTGTACTTACAAATAGTCATATTCTAAACATTAAAAAAAATTATTGGAAAAAACACATCTTTTTGGGCCTTCACTTGTCCCACAAAAAAAATCCCAAAATTATGGGAGTCTGGGTTTTTATTCTCAATATTCTCCCCTTAAATTAAAAAAAGGGAAATTAATAATTGGCATCATTTTTAATAGATTTTTTAAAAAATAGGCCAGTTTTCCAAATTGTAAAAACTGAAAAAATTTGGCAAAAAAAAAGAAAACATTTGGGGCTCTTGATATCCCATTTTAAAAAAAATATGGCAACAAAAATCATAAAGATCCTCAAAACTAAGCCTGAGGAATTCTTTTTTTAAAAAAAGGCCACTTACTTTTTTTAATCAAAGCCTGCCTGTGTTTACCAACACCCTATATTCTTTTGTTCATGTTTGTAATATGACCATTTTTAGGTTCAAAAGTGTCATATTTTTGATCAAAAAAAGATTACTGGGGTGGAATTTGAGAAATGAATAAGACTTAAAAGTTGGATAAATTGGATAACTTGTATATAAAAAAATAAATAAGAATTTAAATCTAAATTGAATTCTAAAATAGTGGAGTTTTTCTCAAATGCAGGAGGAAGATTGAAAAAATGTAAGATTATTTTCTTATTAAATTTATCTTCCCACCTCAGGGCTTGTGTTTGAGCATGAAATTCTCAATTCAAAGTAAGGGGGAGGGAGATGGGTATATTTCTATTTGGAGGACAGAAATAAGGGTTAAGGGAAAAACATTGGACTTTGGAATTCAATAAAATTGGTCTTTGATACCTATTATGGCTTCCTCCTGTGGAAATACCAGAGCTGTTTTACTATACCACATCCCATACCAAGAAGTACTCCAGGGAATATTTTTTTCCATTTTCCATACTGGACTTAACCATCAAGGATAACTGGAACTGGGAGGGGTTACAAGTCATCATGATCTTGCCCATCCTCTCAGCCTTTTTTTATTTTGATTTCTTTCATCTTAACTTTTCTCTTTTTGCATTCTTATCCTTCCTCATTGCACATGTTCTCAAATTAAGAAATTTTGTTATTTCTATTTTCAATTCCTTACTTAAATTTCTCATTTTATATTTCATCATTTTTTTAAAATTTTAATCAAATTTTTGCATTTTATCTTTCATAAATTTCCTCAACAGCAAGTCAAGGCAATCCCTTAAATACTGAGGTGGCCTCCAAAACCAAATGGTCATGGGTAGGGGTTTATTTTGTCAAGATTTATTATTTTTTTGTTGAATTTCATGTGATTGATAAATTTGGAAAACCATTCCAAAAAAATCACAAAAGATAGGACAGGAAGTACCAAAGGCTTCTCTTGTCATGTGGTGGGCTTCCATAAATTGCAGAAGCCACAGATGGAAATTGGGACCCTTGACATATATATATTAAGAATAGGAAACAAAAAAAGGTATTTCAATTTATCTGTTATTTTTTTTTATTTTAAAACTAATGATTTTCCTCACCCTTTCCAGCCATTGTGCCCAGAATCTTTCAAAATGGCCCTTGTATATTTTGTTCCCAATACCAATCTCCCATTGTAAATCACTGAATCAACATCTTTTCAAGCTTAACTGGAGTTATTCCATCCCTGTGTTCATAATAAAGAAGTAAGGCAGGGAGAATTGACTGCTCATGTCTCCAATTATTTTTTTTCATAAAAAACACCTCTGTGAAATATTGAGCCCAAAAATCACAGAAAGTTCCTTTACAGAAAATTTGTGGACTAGTCCAAATGTTATTGCTTTCATGGGTGTCACTTCTCATTTTATGAGCAGTTATTTTAAGCTTACTTCAAACCTCATTTGCCTCCATCCAATTGAAGGTAATTTTTTTTATTTGCATATTTCACTAAATTGTTAATTTAGTGTCTAATAATTGTACATTTTAGGTCAAATATCAGGGGCATCACTTACTGAACCTTTTATGAAATTATTAGTAATTTACAACCTGAAGAGTTCAATAGTTTGTATAACAGCCAATTTTGCCTCAGTAAACTTGCAAATGGCTAGTGAAATCCAAAATCAATTTCCTGTATTTTGTGCTGACCAGAAAGAAATTGGATTAATGGCTCATACTATCCATTTTCTAGCCCAATATTGACTCAAAGCCTTTGGAGAAACTCCAGAAGAACTTGAAAAACCCAATACAAATCATAGCCATGGCCCAACATCTCTCACCAATATAATAAACAAGCCTGACAGGCTCCACCTCAACTACAATTCAATTGTTTCACAAATATCTCAATTGTCTACCTATTAAATTAAAAGTACCCAGAGATGCTGTGGGAACTCCTTTTGGTGTGGGATGAAATAAGGCAGTACCCTGAGGGGGAAATTAGTGGTAAGTCTGTTTTGAATATCAGAATTGTCCAATAACCATGAGTGCTAAGGTATATTAGCTGCCCCTCTAAATAATACTGAATAGTAAGCATACAGGGAATCAAAAAATAAAATAAAATTTGTTGCTTTAACAGATAGAGAAGACTTATCAGCAGTCTCTAAATAAGACCTATCAATAATAATACAGTCAAAACTCTGATTTAAAAGTAAAATCTTTGAGAAAATGAAGACTAAGTTTTTCTGTTATTTCAATAAGACTGATAATACTACATATATTTTTTATAATTTTTTTTAATATTAATACTAATAATAAAACTACTCAATTTGATTCTTTTAATATTTCTTTAATAATTTTTCTAATACCGAGTTCATATCACTACTTCTTTCCTTTTAATAATAATAAACTTCTGAGCAAAGCTACTAATCTTTAATTATGGTTATACTACTTTTTTTGAAATAATACTAAGCTACTGAGCTTTTTACTAAGGTTGTACTACTATTCTTCAAAATTAATAAGCTATTGAGCAAGGCTACTTAGCTTTTCACAACTAAAACACTACTAGTCTAGATATCCTGCTAGTTCAGGGATGGTTATGTTCCTGGATAGTGGGAGCTTGTTCCATGATAATTAAAAAATTGAGGGAGAGAAAACAAAAATTAATAACTTTTGGGCCTCCATTGAGATTCTAAAAACAGGCTACTTAGAAAAATCATCATTGAGAGTTTTTAGCTGGTGAGATGTGTAGTTTTGGTGTAGCAACATGTTTTCTGAGAGAATTATGCTGGTGGTACTTTTTCTTATCAAAATAATGTGAGGTCATTGAAATAATTTTTCTTGTGAGATTTTATTTTTTTCAAAGAAAGTGGAGAAAATACAGCTCCTGACAATTGAACTTTATTCTAGTCATATGATATATTTCAGAGAATTATGCTGGTGACATTTTTTATTTTTGGTGACTTTGTTATGTGTTTCTGAGAGAATTATGCTGGTGGTTCTTTTTCTTATCAAAATCATGTGATGTCTTTGAGATAATTTTGCTGGTGATATTTTTCTTTTGCCAACAAAGTGGAGAAAATACAGCTTCTAATAATTAATTTTCTTCTATTCATATGATATCTTTGAGAGAATTTTTCTGGTGAAATTTTCTTAAAGGTGGAAAAAGTATTTTGTCTATTTTCCTGTATTTAATTAATTACTAATTTTAACTTTGATATTCAGTATTGAGGGGAATTTTTGGGTGTTTTATTGTAGGATTGTATCATTTTCATAAATTTTAGTGTGTGTCATTGTTATTAAGAAAACCTTGGTTCTTGGGAAATATATTGTAATTTCCTGCATAGCCTTGTGGTATTTCTTCTTCCAATTGAATCAAGGTGGGCAAAATACAGCTCTAATTCTGTGGTTTGTCTTCATGTATCTGTATTTAGATTAACCCCTTTGAATTGCATAATTTGTTATTTATGATTCAATAAGGTTTAGAAAGTTTGTGATACTATGATTTTTGAATTAAAATTCTTCTGCATAAAACTGTTTGCTTGAGTATTTTAAGATATTTGTGCGGACAAAGATTCCCTAGTTTGGAAAAACCATGTGATTTTGTACTTTTTTGATAAGATACTGAGGCTTTTTATTGTATATGTCTTTGTAGAACTGGTATTTATAATATGTAAATATGTTTTGTGTAATTTTTTATTATAAGTTTTTTTTTTGTTTCATTAGTAATCTTGAAGCTGGTATACTTGGTATGGAATACCACAATGCAAGAAGTTAATTACTACCATCCACCTAGTATAAAATGATTCAAGACCAATAAAGGCTTTCACCCTGTTATCTCATGTATCCACAAGATGAAATTACCCATATGAGATTCTTAATTGTGTATGGAGACTCAAAGATGCTTATCATAATTTCTGTAGCACTCTAAATCTTCAAAATTATCAACTGTAAGCCATTGAATTGGAAAAATTTAAAGTGATGATTTACTTCTTTCACCCCCTCCATGAAGCAACACACATTATCTGTGGATCCAAATATCCAACAATCAATCATGCTTTTCCCCTTTATATTCTCTTAATCAAGTTTATTCAAAAAGTAAGTATTATTTTCTAGATATATCAGAATTTTACTAATATTTTCTTCAACAGGCTTGTGAAAAGTATGATGTGGTACAAATTGAACCAGCAGAAGAGGCTATGATCAATAATCTAACAAAATATCTCCAAAATCTTCTCAAAACTCCTATAATATGTGCCACCATCCTTGTTCCTTGATTCAAATTGCATTTTTTTTTCAACAAATGAGGCCACTTTGCAATTCTTTGGTACATTTTCTAAAGAATTTCAAGAACAATTTTCAAATTAATTTCAGAAGAATTTTAAAAATGATGCAAATATATGCAGTTCAGCACAAGTTTATATGTCCCCAACAGGTTTTTATGATGAATTATATGAATCTTACACACCTGACCAAAAGAACCTTGAAAATTTAACTCAATAGGATCTTAGTGGAAACATTAGAAACAAATTCAACTTATGTTTTAGTTTTTTGGAATATCCAAAGGCATTTTTTCCCAACTCTTGGAAAAATGGTTCAGAATTTTCTCTCAATCACAGCAATTAGGGCTCCCTTGGAGTTTATTTTCTCCATTGGAAAAGGAATTCTTTAGCTTTTCAGAAAGCTTCCCTCTTCCCAATGTGTGTAGAGCAACTAGAATTTATTAAATACTTGGATTGTAGATTTGGAGATCTTTAATCAGAGATTGATAAAATTTGAATGATCTCTTGTTTTTTTAATTTTGATTCTGATTTTTTACTTATTTTTTCAAAATTTATTTTCAAACAATTTTAAAATAGTCACCTTTTGGATATATGCACTTCCCCATACCTCTTTCCATTCCACATCCCAATGTGGTGTAAGGATATAAGCTCTCCCTGTGTACCAACCCCTAGGGGTGGTACACTGGGGAATTCCCTAAGTTTTGTGATTGGGAAGTAGCTTGAATAGCTATTTGAAATTGGATCCCCCATATCAGGCATGTAAATTCACTTTTTCTTTGGTTCTTGTCCAAAATCTTCATACAATTTTAGTCTATCAAAATAAGTTTTTACTGATGGTACTAAGGTATTAATGGATTAATTAATTTATTGATATTTTTGAATTTATTAAATGAGGTAATTTCTGAAAGCATCCCATTAGTATTAATTCTTATAAATTTTAATGGGATAATTTTCTTTATTAAAAGTTTTCATTAATCTGGAAATTTATTTAATTGAAGTTTTATTTCAAAATTAATTTTTTTTTTTAAAAGAATTTTAATTTAATTAACTAATAAGAATTTTTTTTTTTTTTGAAAAAAAAGATTAATTAAAATTTAAATAACTAAAAAAAAAAAAAAAAAATTCTAAATTAAAATTAATCAAAAAGAAAAACTCATAAAATCTTTTGAAGGATTCATTACTTTTTTTTAATAATTTCTTTGGAAATTTTCATAGATTAAATTAATTGCATCATAAATCTTCAAAGTTGTTTCAGGATTTTGGAATTTTATTTGTGAGGTTCTTCTTCTCTTGGTAAATTTTATGAAACTCCTGAGGGTGACACCTTATTGATAATACTCATTTAATTCAGTTTCTTATTAAATTGTTAATTTGGACAATGAGGCCTCAGAATCTTCAGAATCTCTGGATGAATCCACTTTCATAATTTAAAGGGTGGAAATTGACTCTGATCTTGAAGTTTTTGTTATGATGACTTTTGATATAAATTCAAATTATTTAAAACATTGAGGGATCTCTTTTGTTTTTGTTTTTATTTTTTTTACTTGATGTCTTCCATGGGTCTTTTTAATTTTAGTTGGTCTTGATAGTATTCTTATTCCTTTTTAACCTTGGTAATTTTATTAAAAGGTACCTTTTCATTTAAAACATCTTTAGAATATTAAAGAATTGAGGTTATTTTCTACCATTTTTTTTTTTTTTTTTTTGGAAAAAGTTCTTCCTCAATGTCTTCAAAAAAAATGTTTTTTTGGCTTAATTGATTATTTTTTTTTCAAAAAATTTTAAACTCTCCTTTATATATATTTTTAAAATAATATTTCAAAGAAAATAATTAAATTAGAATAAAAATCTTAGAAATTGATGATGAAAAAAACCTTACAGGTAAATTCAAATTCCAATTTGAATGAAATTTTCTAATAACTGGAGTCTTTTAGTTCTTAGAAAAAAAACCTTCCAGGTCTTGTGATTTCAATTAATCAATTGATATTTCATTTTATTTTCTTGTTAATTTTTTAATAAGAGGGAAATTTTGTTTTCAAATTTTCAAATTCCATCTGAAGTTCATAATGAAACACCTTACCATTGAGAGAAAAGATGAGAGAAGTAAAATTCTTAAAATTGAAAATAATTTCTTTTTTATATTTTGTTGATAATTTTAATAAATTGTTTCTTGAAATCCATTTCAAGGGCTCTAATAACCTCCAGGAGAGTACCAGTGGACTTTTGGAGCCAAAGTTAGACCATATAATGGGCACCTAAAACTCTTGATGTGAAATCTACACCCAGGTGACAATTTTAGTTTGTTAAGGAAGGAAGGTTTTTTTTAAAAATATTGCAATACTTCAGTATTTTTGACTTAATTTTAAAGTTTTTTCCATTTTTCTTTGAAAGATTTTTCATTTAATTAATAAATAAATTTAGAAATAAATCCTAAATTCATTAATAAACAAATTAATTCAAATAAAAGTTAAAATTGAAAGTGGTTTAATTGATTCCACAAGTCCATAAATTTTTTAAAATAAGTCCCATGGCCAAATTTATTTATTAAATGGGAAGATAAACCTTTATTGATTTTCCAAATTAATAACATAAATTTTGAGTCTGGAAAGAGTTTCTGAAGGGAATTATTCAAGGCAAAATCCCTAATAATAAAAATAACTTGAAGGGGAACAATATTGGTTTTGTTTAAGACTTTTTCTAAGTCTTTATTTAATTTTAAAGTATATGAGAGTTCATTGTCATCCTTAATCAAACAAAAATCCCCATAAAAGGTCTTATTTTCTGAGCTGAATTCAACAATATTCAAAAGGGTCATTCTCTAGTTATTGGTTTTATAAGTAAGATCCATAAGAATCACATGAGGAAATCCATGAAGGATTTTTATGGCAAGGGGGTTGTTATTGAATAACAATTAGGTAATGTATTCCTCAGTAATCCTTAAAAAGTACCACATAAAGTTTTCTTCTTTGAGGGTGTCAATAGGAGTATCAATGGGTGTTTTGCCTTTCAGTTTTTCTTTCTTGATTTTCTTTACTTGGTTGTAAATTTCTAGAAGAATTGCAGGCCTTTCAGGCTCACTATTTCTAAATAATTGAGCCTGAATTTTCCTTTTCCTGAGAAGTGATTCAGAAATCTGAGAAGTTTGGGATTTGTTTTTATTATTGAATTTTCTTAAAGCAGGATTTGCCATAATATTTTAAGTGGCATCATGACTGTGTTCAGGATTTTTGACTTTAAATTCCAAGTGGTTAACTTGAATTATTTTCTTTCATAAAGTCTGAATGGACAGTCAAAATATCTTGAAGTGACATTTTGTGGGAATTTGGGGTCCCAAACCTATCACAACTTATTTCAATTTGATTTTGGGTAAGATTGGACCTCAGGGTGAATACAGTATACCCCTGTTCCCTGCTGAAACTATGAAATTGTTTCCAAAGAAGCTCAAGGTTCTGAAATTTACCTTCAGTGAGGGGTTCAAGAATCCTTTTATTGAAAAATTTGTGGAATTATTTAAGAAAAAATGAAAAAAGGGGGATTAGAGGTTTATGGAATAAGGAAAGAGCCTTTTTAAATGTGAAAAAAAATGAGATAAAAGCTGTGAAAAGTGAAAGGAAATGAAATGGGTGAAAGCCATGGTCAATTGAAGAGGGAAGGAAAAAATAGAAATTTGGTTATTGGTGAAGGAAAAAGAGGTAAAAAAAGCTTTGGAGGTAGGTGTTTTTTGAGAAAAATGGGGTCTTTGAGGTAAAAAATAAAGAAAATTGGTTTGGAAAGATTTGATAAAATGGGTTTGGAATGATGTTTTTGAAAAGGAAGTTTGTTTGGGGTTGGGATATATTTGGGATTATTTATTTTTGGTTTTTTTTTGAGTGGGGATGTGAAAAAAAAAATTGAAAAAAAATTGGTTCAGGGGGTTTGTTTCAGGAAAAATCTTTTTTTAGGGAGTTTTAGCAGGTTTTGGACCTATACAGGTTTTTTTTAATTGAAAAGGGGCCCAAGGGAATTGCTTACATGTTTTTACTAATTTATGGCAAAAACATGTAAGTTTTTAGTAAAAACACCTAATGACTTCATGTTTTTACCATTTTGCTTACATGCTTTTACCAAAACCCTTTATTTGTTTATGTTAAAAAAAGTTAAATTTTTTAATAATAATAATGATAAAAAAGATTAAAACAACTGATTAAAACTTTTTTTCAAAAAAAAATAAAACTTAATTTCATTATAAGTTATTTTTCAAAAGTTTTTTTATGAATGGTATGATAAGGTGATATGGTTTTTAGGATATTCAAAAAAGTTTAAAATCCCTTCATTTGATTAGGGTAATATGGGTCCATTTAGCTCGCATTTTTATGTTATAATGCTCAGCTTTCGCTCCATTTCAACTATAGATTCCGTGGAAAAATTTTCTGCAGTCAACAGATAGGGAACAAACTGATGAATGGTACCTTTTTGCCACTTTTACCAACTCAAATTATACTTGGAACGTTTTTTGGTCAAATTCATAATAAAGGATATTCTATAACCATTTAATAATTTTCAAAATAGATCTTACATAAAAAACAAAACGGCTTGGCAATTTAGTTATAGTAAACATATACGACATATTCAGAGAAATAGAAAATCACAAGGAGGCAACCGACTTCTCGTCGGTGAAAAGAAATAGCCTACAAGAAGCATAAATACCAAGAAATGATTTTTCATCGAAGCCTGATAGTGACCATCATAGGTTGCGCCATTGGAAGTGTTAAAGATCCCTTGTACCTAGGTGTGCGGTAGGGAGCTGGGATATTACCAACTATTGGTCCTTTTGGGCTGTGTTCTAGCCTTTGGTTATACATTATTTGTCACAACGTTTGAGTCAGCAATTTGAAGAGTATGTTGAGGCAAACAGGCCTACTCACCAGCCAGGGAAAAAGTCCACCTCAAACTTGGTGAAAAGTTGCACAATCGTAGAAACTCCTTGAAAAACTGCCAAATTCATTCCTAAGCAAATCCGCGGTCCGCCCTATAGAATATTGAAAAAGTAGCGACAAGCTCTCCCAATTGAGTGGACTCCGGGTATGAAGGCAGAATAGTTAGTTTTCAAAACTTACATTGAAAGCATGAAACTTGAACGGTCCAAATTGCTTAATTCTACCTAATTCATCAATCCAACGTTCAGGCTTATATTCAACGCAATCAGGTCCCCAAATATCAGGATTTCGACTCATCGCCCAGTCACTTGGAACGAACAAAACTTCTTCAGTTTATCTGGCTTATGTTAAACTGTAAATCAGATAGGTCGATTACTCTTCGACTCACCTCCACCTAACTCCATTTCCTGCTTCGATAGTTGGACCCCCAGGAATTTTGTCATCTTTGAGTGCAAACTTGACATTCTAAAATCCCAAAAGGATAAAGTTAGTCTTTTGGATATTTGAAACTAGCTCAAAGAGCTAAAAGAGTAAAAAAAAAATCAAACCTTGGGAACACTGGGATGTAATCTGAGGGCTTCCAAGAACGCTGCATGAGCCCATATAAAACGTTTGAAATTGGAATAAGTTACTCGTTCGTCAATACCCTCGTTGAGAATTTGGTATGCTTCCTCTCGTATTTTTGAGATAATGTCTTTATTCAATAACAAATGGTAAAACCCCCAGGACAGAGCCTGGGCTGTGGTATCTCTGAAAAAGTCATTAACATGAGGGAAATGCTGCGAAAATTTAAGGCAAAGGGAGCTTTATGTCAAGACGCTTACCGACCGGCAATGATCAAATTTAGAGCAGCATCTCTAAGCTCCACGGAACTAAGCCCACCACCTCTTTCATCACGAGCAGCCATAAAAAGCCCCAATAAATCTTTCTGAAAGGACATATTTTCCTGTGATTTCACATCTTCTGGGGGTTTTTGGTGTTGGTCAATCAATCCATAAGCAAACTCATCAATAGCATTACATGCGTCTTTCATTTGTTTTCCCAAACGGGTGTTGAATTTTTCAACTATTCCCCATCCGGTTACCATCGCAAAGCGAAAGTCCAATTGATTTTGGACTAAATCAAAAGATTCGATGAAAGCTGATGACGCGGGTGAAGGATCATTAGCAGAAACTTGATTTTGGCTAAGTAAATTTAAATCCACGCCAAAGCTTTAGGTGAATGTTATATTAGTTTTGAAACCCCAACCGGTCGAATATGATTGATTGAAAAGATGGTTTGGAAAGCTCACGTCATGTGAACAAAGGACTCGAGAGTAAACTTGAAAAATGTATCACAAAGATCGACAGCTTGGTTTGCTTGTGCGGCGCCATGTAGCGATTGGACGAGAGAATCAAGCGTACGATGAATTGATGGTTCCATGACGGTCTATCAAGCATGGGTAAGGCTTATATCAGCTCAATGAGTATACAATAAAATTATATGCTGAGCTTGCCTACTTTGAAAGTGTTGACATTAAAGATTGTTGAGGTAGCATGACGAGTTTTTTTCCATGTAGGGCCATCAGAAACAAATATACCATTCCCAAAGACATCGGCCATGATGTTTTGGAACATGGAACCCTGATTAAATTTTCATTTTTATAAACGTTGATATTTTATATAGGTGGAAATTTTTACATGGGAAAGAGACCAATAAAATGAAAAAAGTGATTTGCTTACCTTTACATAGTTATCAAAATTGGCTGTGAGTTCATAAGAGCAAAAGATTAAAAAATAAGAACAAAAACCTGAGATTGAGAAAATCAACAAGGATAAGAGCGGACTTTTTTGAATGTGTTCAATCCATTCAGGTTTGCTGACATCGATTAATCTTATGCCGGGTAAAGTTATACTCCATCCAGGTCCCCAAGTTAAAGTTTTAGTGGTAGATAGTTCGAGGGTGTTATCAATGTTTGTAAGAACCTCTGGTAGCTTTTTTCGAAAAAAGTTTTAATTAAGAAAACATATATGAGTTAATCGATACTCAAATCCAAAAGCTTGAAGTTTGGGGCTGATTAAATTTCTTGAGATTAAAAGAGAGAGGTATCTGACATGACCAATGCTAGTATAGCGAGCGCATATCAGCTGGGAAAAGTTGATCAAGAGAAATCTAGAATAGGGGCGACATACATGGGCCATCCCTGATCCTTTGGGAAATCAAGATCTTTCCTTTTTTTTGTACCAATAGCTAAAATACGAATCATAAGGCGGGTAAGGAATCAGGCTACCAAAAGTTGAAATTTAAGGATAATATTTCCAACCGACCTCGATTTCGGCTGGCACAAGGGAATTTATCAAGTTTTTTAGTCAGTTAGAGCTGGGTTACCGAACAAAAGAAACAAATTACGACGAACAATTTGATAAACAAGTAGGTTATATAAACCACCAAACTACAAAGCAAGCTTTTGACAAATGGTGAAGGCATATCGGAGTTGGAATAAAAGACTTAGTTTCTCAATAGGAGCTAGATCAGAATAATTTCCACTGTTAATGATTTATGAGATACTTTTAAGCGCCATCAATGTCAACATTTCAGCATTCAACTTATTGGAAATCCAAAGAGGGATCGACTGTAGGTGTAAATCACCCGGAATGAATCACGCACTGTAGTAAAAGAGACAGTGAGATGAAATTTTCTGGGTTCCGTTAAAAATTTAAAAATTTAATTTTTTAATGAAAATCAAAATGAAATTAGTGATTCCTAAGAAATCTTCAAATGAAACAAGTATCAAGTTATTTGATGTGAGTGTCTGAGTCATCATTAATCAGGCTAGGCCGGGCAAGAAGTGCTAAAGTATCAGTAACTCAGAGATAAAGAGTGATAATCTCGTTACAAGTCGTCAAATTTCTCACAAATTTCATAATCCTGGGAATCAAGTGACGAGTTTGCATGGATTACTGGGGCTGATCACTGGTAGATTAGGATATCAGTCAAAAATAGCAAGATCATAAGTTGATAAGGTTGATGATGAGATTATTAATTTGTCAATGACAGATTCTGATAGCGAATAAATATCCTTGGACCTTGACAAACTCCACCTCATCCAAGCAAAGCTTCCAGTACATAAGAAAAGGGGGCGGGGCTAAATCATAGCTTCATAGGCTTAGGGGCATGAGACGGCCATAGAAGGACTGTTAAGATGAATTATTTACTAAAAATAATAATAATCTCATTATAGATTTGAGATTTTTTTAAACCATAATTTGAGTCCTGAGATTTCTTAAAATTAAATATTTAAAGATATATAAAAATACAATAACCAGAGTCCTTTTTAATAAAATTATGTCCAAAATATCCAAAGAAAAGAGATTTATTGAAATATTACTTCAAGGAATATTATTTATGTATCCTCAATATCATGATTTCCATTGGAGATATTTCATAATTCCAGCCATATCAATTTAGAGCCAGAAAAATAAAGCTAATGGTAATATTGATGCTTAACTGAAAATGATATTGAATGGAGTATATCTAAGTTCTTTAGGTGTATTTTCTATCTTATAGCCAAATACATGATCCAATGAGATTTTTTTTTTATAAAACTAATGATAAAAGTTTGAGAGATTAATACCCAAAGCATATTGATCTACATACTTTTATGTTTAGTTAAGTGACAGAACATAACAAAAGACTTCTTCAAATTCAATTTAAAATATTAATTTCTCAATAAACTATTTTATTCCATTCAGTTTCTTGAAAGATTAGTAATAAATATTTAATATCTTTGTTTTGAGACACCCAATTAAATTTAAATACCATTTTAAATATTGAATTTAAATAATTCATGTTAAAGTTAATTTCAAAAACAAAAAATTAAAGCTAAAAAAACTTTTATTTGAGAATTATTTGTTTTAAAAAATCAAGAAAAAAATCATTTTTTCAATTGAATTTAATTTTCTATATAAGGAATTTTGCAATTTCTCTTATTATTCAAAAAAATAAAGAATATTGCTTAGAATAATCTTATAAAAAAATTATAAAACTAATCTAATTATAATGTAAATTGATTAACTTATTAATTAACAATAAAGGAGTTTCATTAATTGATGAAAAGATAAACATTTCTATATTTTATTGAGTGGTAAAATTTTTTTTTCTAAATTTTATTGTAAGATTGAATTAACTCTATGAGGTAGTAATATGAAAATTACTGAAACACCTAATTATCAATAACACATAAAATATTTGTGTAAAATTTTTGTTTGTTGCATTTTTGTGCCAAAATTATGAGATTTTCACAATCACCATATTAAATATACAATAAAATTAATGTTATGCATGTTTTTAGTACTTAAAAGGACTTTATTGTTACATCTATAGTGGATCTCAGGGTTAAAGGATGAAATACTATTTTGAAATACAAAATAGCCAAGGGGGACAAAGGACATCAAAAAGAGCCAGGTAATCAAGCTTATAAGGCCTTTGTGGCATAGTTAGCTCCATAGCTTGGATGAATTTCTGATCCTGTCACATTTATTATATAAAAACCTTTTGTGAGATTTGTTACTAATACTAAATCCCATGAAATGATGAGTAAATAGTAAATACACTTATATTTTGACATTAAAAGGAGGTGATAAGCACATTCGACTCCTGTAACCATATCTATTATTAATAATTTACCATTTTTAAACCCAGGAACAATAAAATCCCTTTTAAAACTATTGAACATAGAATTGAATAATGGAAACCAGTTTTAATTATGCTTTTTGCCTGAAATATGTAGAAAATGAGGTAAAAATTTGAAAAATAATTCAAACTAAAAATCTTTATTAATCTCTATGATGCCTTAGAAACCAATTCAAAAAGTGGGAATTTCTCCAAAGCCAAAAAAATGATTTAAATTAATAATCTAAAACAAAAGGTTTACTTAAATTCCATTTTAATTATTCTACACAAAACACTCAATCTTCCAAAATGAATGGAAATCTAAACCTATGATGAAATTTCCCTTAAAATTGAAAAATTTTAGAAAAAAGGAAATTCTTAGTTTGAAATGAGCAAATACTTAAAGTGGTAACTTAATTTTTTTATAACCATAAATTGGTTGGTGTTCACATAAAATCATTTGAATAAGTAATTATGATAAATTTTATGTGACAAAGACTGTTTTAGCCATAAATCCAAGAAACAAAAGTGTTTTCTAAATTTAGTTTTGTTAATTCCTCTATGTGATTTTTCATACTTGAAAGAAGCCTACTATTTCCGTTTTTCCTAATAATCATCTTATGATCACTTCAAACTATAAATGAACTAGTATATTAATATAATTTATTATAAAGGTATTGTTAATATTTTGATTTTTTTCTACTTAAAAGCTTGTTGAATCAAGAATCAAATTCTTACTTCTGATATTGTCTTAATAATCAAAATTTATATTACTTAAGTCTCTAAATCACTGTTTTAAATCCATAATTATTATTCAAATATTACTTAAAAATCTTAAGCTATTTTAATTCTAAATGTTTTAAACTTTTTTTAATCTTAAATTTTTTTATGATTTTATTTTTTGTTGAGAATTTTTATCAATTTTTTTGGACTTATATAAATTATTTATTATCAATTTTTATAAATAATTAATCTTTATAAATTCTTTTTTACCAAATTTATCAAAATTTTCTATATAAAATAATCTTACTTTAATTGAATTATTTTGAAATAATATATTACAATAATTTTTATTCCATAAAAATTGAGTTTTGAAATTGAAACTTTGATTTCAGTATCATTTACTCTGGTAGAGAAATATTAACTTTACCTTAATATTTTTAGTAACATATTTTGGTGATAGAATACTTTTTTAGTACAATGATTATATTATATTTTAATTTAATAATTTATATTCTAAAGTAATTAAAAATTTAAATCTTGTGGTTAGAATAAGTTATAGCATATTATTTTTAATTTTGAGAAGATTAATATTACACTAGTCTGATTTGGCTAATTGATTCATAGACACACCTTGAATTTGGGGGTTTTTCTGTTATCTTAACCTAAAAAAGTATTCATCATAATAATCCAGATTTTTTTTTTTTTTGGAAATAACCAATTTTAATTATTTTTTTGGAACGAAATCAATTTTCCATATTTGAAAAGAATATCTAATTTAATTAAGGGGTATAAAAAGTATTTAAAACAGTATTTTATAATACTTATCTAATTGGGTAGGATATGATTTTTATAAGAAATTAATTAATTATTTTTAATAATTGGTTTATTTCAAAAAGGGGTGTTAGAACTACAGAAATACAAAAACTATTATTTTGAATTATTTCAAAAAAAATTAACCCGTATTCTTGACCTTCCACTAATTAAAAAATTAAAATTATTTTTTTTCCTTAATCTCCTGATATTAGAATAATTTTTTCTTAAAAATTTGAAAAATCAAAATCTTCAGAGAAAATTCAACAAACCAAAAAGATATATTAAGCCAGAGCCTACTTACTTCTCAGCTCAAATGAAGTAATTATGAGATTATTACAAATTGGCTTTAAAGAAAGGTTAAATATGGTGAATTTTTTTGGTGAAGATGGTGCTACAGATATCTGACCCCAAAGAAAGTAAGTATATTTTATTTTACATGATAGAAAAGAATTTGAAAATAGAATTAAAGTCAAATGACAAGCACACAGGAAAACATAGAAGTTTAAAAAATACAAGAAAGAATATATGAAGGCACTCATATTAGCTAATTAAACTTAATTTGGTACCAAAAAGGATTATGAGTCCAAAGGAGTATATAGTATTGAAGTAAAAATGGACTTATTTTGTCCTTTCTAAAAATAAATGGATTCCATATTTGGGCAGAAGCCCAATACAAAACAATCATATGAACTCAATTCATTAATTAACTGGGATTAATTGTTGGATGAAGAGGTAAATTTTGATTATTTTAGCACAAATTCTGTCAGTAATGAAAGCTTTATTGACTCTGATTTTGAGGAGCTTCAAAACCTAAGGATTCATAATAAATTTCCAAAATGAAGTTTTCATTGATTTAATTTTTGATTTTATTCTTTTAGATTCAAAGCTTGGAACAGGAAGGGGAGGATTTGAAAATTAATTCCCCTTTGGGATCAGCCTTGAAAATGAATGCTGTAAACTCTCCATAAATGGAAGTTTTTCATTCAAGAAAAAGTCCTTTAGATTTCATGATATTAATCTTACAAGTAGTGAAAAAAGACAAATTCCCCCTTTATTTGGACAATATGGGGAATTAGCTAACTATCAGGAAGAAAGTAATACATTACTGATCTAAATTTTTTTATCACTATGATTTTAAATATTTTGTTTTACAGCACGAAGCTTATCTAGAATGGAATGGTTTGAATGGTAAAAAGATATATTGTAGATGTAATTCAAGAAAGGGAATAGTAAAGACAATTTCAAAAGGAAGATCAAGGAAAGAGAAGCAGAGGCTCATTTACAAGGCAAGAAGGAGGTGGTGGAATTTCAAAAAAAGAAAATTAATGAGGATTTGAATTTTGAGTGTGAATAAAAAGAGAAAGATAGAGAACTTGTTTTTCAGGAAGAACGCTATAATATTATGATGGCATTCATCTCATCAAATTTTCCAGTTTCAGAATTTGAACTGATAAAAATATGTTGAAGATATTTTGTTTTAGATGGATTGAATAGCAGTTTTTTACTGAAAAGTCCTACTTATTATGATAAAGATTCATATTTTCTTTCACAAATATTCCAAGCTAGAAATTAATTAATATTTTTCAATAATAACCCATAGCTATTTTCCCCAATGTTTTAGAATTTAGGAGGTTATGTTTATTTTGATCATAACAACATCAAGGTAGTGTGTGAATATTCAGTAATGGATTGAAATGATCATGGCCTGGCTTATATAAACTGAGAATGTAAAAAAAATAATGATTATTCATGATCTATTATTGATACTTTGAGTGCTTATAGCTTAGAATAAGAGATATCTGATACTCAATTATTGATTAACAGCCTGAGATATCATTTTGATCCCTTGATTCCCAGCTAAACATCAGAAATAAAAACCTAAATTAAAAAATTTCCATCTAAAAATACATATTTCAAACCACTCTTGAAAATTAATTACTTAATTTAAGTTTGCATTTTACCCAAATTTACCCAAGCCATGAAATTTCTCTGACACATCTCCTTAATCACTCAATTTCTAAGCAAAGAAATCTATTTTTTTTGAATTGAGCCCTTTTTCATAATGAAAATAGCAAGAAAATGTTAAATTATTCACTAACATACAGAAATAAAGAGTAAGATAATTAAAATTTGCCTTAAAATAACCTTTAATCACTCTTAATCAATATCTGATACTCTATTATCGAGTAAAGTCCTGAAAGATAATTTTAATCCCTTAATTCCAAAAAAACTTATTATAAATCAAGATCTCTCTTCAGGGAGGTTCAACTCAGAATAAATATTGAAAACTTCCCCTTCCCATTAATAAATTAATTCTGGTCTTAATCTTAGCTAAATTTCTTCTGGCCATGACCTTGTTCTGAGGTGTCTCCTTTATTACTCAGTATCTCTTCAGGAAGGTATATCTAAGAATAAATTTTAAAGTAAAATCTTACACATTAATAACTCAATTTTTTTCTGAATTCGAACTACATTTCCCCCAGCCATTACTTCTATATTTAATATTTCCTTAATTACTTAATATCTAATCAAAGAAATATACTCTACCCTTTATGATTCTGAACGTAGTTTTATTACTTAATATTTATAATTAGTCTTTCTCATAAAGAAAAACTTTCCAGGAACTCTAGGAAAAAAAGACTCAATACAAAAACATCATCAAGAGGTCCCGAAAATTTTTTCCACTTCTTCTAAGCCTTTAGTTTGGTTTATTTACAGCTATTTACAAAAATTGTGAACTTTCTTATCCAATCCCTCTGTTAAAAAGTATTTGAAATTGAATAATGACACAGTTTGATATTAATTTTTTCAAAAGAAAGTATTAGCTTTGGATTTAAAAGAGAAGGATCTAATTTCTTGAGCAGAATTTCCTCAATTTTTAGAAATTTCTCCAATCTTAAAAATTTCTTTTCAATTAATTTCTCATTATTTCTTCAAATCTACCAAGTTTCTTCCTAGGATTAAAAACAATCCAGAAGTAATTTTTGGAATTATGTATGCTTCAGATTGAGGAAAAGCATCAAAAAAGAATTAAATTTTTGCTAACAATAGAATCAACTATAAGGTTAAAAAAGCATCCATTAATAGTATTAACATTAAGAGAAACTTTCTGTACTTGAAAAATAGCTAGGAGAAAGATGTAAGCTTCCTAGAGAAAATATTTTTACCAATACAACAAGAACTCAGTCACAAAACTTTCAATTAAGGAAACCAGCCATTAAGATTTATATCGAATTTCACCTTACTCTTTGAAAATTCTCCAATTTTACACATCAAAATAATCATAAGACATAATTTGCATTTTGTATTTGGCTTCCAACAGAAAAAAGTAATGGAAATATTGCGGAAAATGACTTTCAAGTCTAAAAAGGTTATTTTGTTTTCTGTTATAAAGACTTTGGATTAAATTTCTCAGGATGTGATGGTTATTTTGAGATTATCCGGAATTCATAGAAGTATCCTCATAAGACTTTACTTTGACTTAATGATCAAACTCATAATTTTTTAGGACCCTCAACCCAGCTTCCTTTAAAGTTACTAACTGTATTCAAATAAATGGCAGAGGAAGATTTGGAGGAAAATTTGAATAGTGATTTCTATTTTAGAGATATTTCTCATATTTATTATTTTTCTTCTAGCTCTCAATAAGAATCTCTTATTAATTAAAATATTTTTTTAATTTTGTTTTTTCCTGAATCTATAAAAGAAAATTCTGTGCAATATTTATTAAAAAAAAATCAAAAAATACTAAAAATTTAAATTCATATCATCAGAATACCTAATGGTTGTTTCTTGTACTAAAAATGATTAAATTTGATCTTGAAAATGGAAATCAACATCATAAAAATTTAAATTGTAAAAGTTTTTGTTTTATTAACTGTATATTTATTCCCAACTTTTCTTCATATCTGAAAGAATATTGTATAAAATGACAAAAAAAACTAAAAAATTTATTTAATTGAACCATATCTGATTTTTTACAAATTAGGATTATGCATCTAATGGATCTATGATTATCTTCCTTTCAGAATTCCAATTGAATTCCCTTTCTTTAATATTTAGAAATCTTGGAATTGATTTAACATCAAATTATGTAAATCTGCAAGAATGGGTTTACAACAGGAAGGTTCTTCAATATGCTAAATTGGCTGGGAGATGTTTTTTTTTGCTGAAAAAATCACTTATGTATTGAAAAATCTCCATTATTTGAAAGACACAATAATCATGACAGGCACCTGGATATCCTTAATGAACAGAAATAGAGTTCTTGTTTATATAATAAATAAACTGCACTGAAACTGAATATCTAACTTAAGAAGGTAGAAAGTTTATGATTCATTTTGAAATGAAAGAAATGAAACCCTTTTTTAAAATCAAAATAGTAATTTCAATAAATCTTTGGTTTATCACTGAGTGTTATGTTTTTTTATGAAAATATACAATAGATCCTGAAAATACTTTTCTCTTCATAACCTGGAAGCTTTCAATATTCTGTTGATAGCTTTTCCATGATATAAACTTTTTTTTGAAATTCAAAAATGGCTTTACTAAAACTTCAATTATTCAACAATATAGTTCATTAGGATAATCCAAAAAAACACTTTATTTGTGAAATTGAAGGCCCATTACCATTTGATCCCAGGAAATATATACAAACTTCAATATGCAGTGCAGGTTATCACTGTGAATAAGTTGATTTATTTCTTAAAGTCAAAGTATCTTGAATCATTTTAAAAAGGAGAAAGAATAATTTTTTGTTTTTTATAAATATCTGCTTGAAGTAAATGTTTGTAATATGAAAAATATCATCATCTTCATAAACTGGGGAATAATTTATACATTGGTTTGGTACCATATATTTATATTCATAGAAATCCTTTAGAAACAAGATTCTATGCTTATTATTGAGATAAGAATCCTGAACTAATTACAATGACTGAAGTGTCTCTATATAATTAAAGGGCTTCTGGAGGTGGGAGAGCATTGCTAAGGTATTCTATGAAGATGTTAGGTTTTTTGAATTATTAATTCAGGATATATTTTGAATTATTTTTTCATGGAATTTCAAAAATAGTATGGCTTTAAATAATTTTCAAGTTGAAAGAAAATGATTTGGTAATGAATTGAGCCTTAAAATATACCTATAAATGGTCAGGTATTTTTTCCAAATGATCCCTTTTCAATGGAATATTTTAAGATATTTTAGATCCACAATATCTCCATTTCTAAAGAAATATTATCATTGGTTTGATAACCCTAATTTATTGATTTAGGATTCAATTGTATTTTCATTACACATAGATTTTTCAAATACAAAGCCCTATATAATTATTTTTATTTGAGGTATTCTTGTTTTTTTGATTTCAATTCTTATAAATTTAAATTATGGAGTTTTTTTATTTTTAATTTTTCATAAAATTAATAAAATTAAAGAAAACTTCTCCTATTATAAAACTGTAGAAATGTTTCACTTTTCAATTATCCTTTACCACTTTTGATGTTATAAATTGACAAATATACTCTTATATTGTCTTTAACCAAGAAATGTGTGGCTCCACATAGCAAGAAGTATGACTCTAAAAACTCAGAATATTAAGAATCTTCCCTTGAAGACAGTATTGAGATTGAAATGAGTCAAAACCTTTTGTTACCAAAGAAAAGTTTTCTGAAACTGAGTTATAAACCCTGTTATTATGAAGCTGACAAATATATCAATTATAGAATGATTCCAAAAATAGTGGCTCCAAATACTCAATTCAATAAGATGAATGTGGAACCAGTAGCCAATCCACTCATCAGAGAGAAGCGCACATTGAAAATTCCTTTATTTCTACCAGTGCCACAAGACCTAAGCCCTCTTCACCCAGAATCTGTAGAAATTTACCAGAGCCAATACAGAAATTACTACAGAGAAACCAAACAGGAGGACTGAGAGATATTCTAAGCCTGTTTATGGGAAAAATAAGCTCTTTCCTTTGAATACGAGGGCTCTTAGGAGCAGAGAATACCACATATTTAGTGGAATGTTGCTACACAAGGAAGAAAAAGGAAAGGATACAAAAAAAATCTATGGAAAATAAAAGCGTGTTCTCATTGGAAAAGAAAATAGCCCTAGTAAAACGTATTCTAGAAGTACAATAGCCTCCAAAATCCTCAGGAAGAAGATATCCATCACCATTTCAACGCCCAAAGGGACCCAACAGCAGCAATGAGGTTTTAAATAATAATTAAAAAGAAAAGGAAAATCCAAATGGAACAAAACTCATGGACAAGGGTACATAATACTCAAACATGATCATTAATCTATGGAAAATGTGTTTGAGATGGCCAGAAATCTCATGGAGCTCACAGCCAAGGGTAAAAAATAATGAAAAAGTAACTTTCAAAGAAATAGACTCTTTCATTCTGATTGAATCTCTTAATTCTTTCACTTCCATTGAATTTGCAATCATTTTCTATGTCCTTACCAGTATTCATTAAATAATTTACTTTAATAATAAATGAATATAGAACAGCTTCTTTTTGAATTATACCTTTGTTCATCTTTAGAAAGCAATTCCCATAATTAAAATGAAAATTGACATCAATTATATCAATAAAATTGATTTTTCGATTGATTTATAAAGATCCACGTAGCCAATTTGAAGGTGAAGATAAATTGATTAGACAAAAGAATGCAAGAATGTTCTTTTTTTCTCCAAAATAAATTTGTGAATAGTGAAAAATCCATAAATAAGGTTAAAAAAGATATTGAAGACGATATCAAGGAAATATCTTCCAAAATAGATGAATTTTGAAGACATAGTCCACTGATAAGAGTTAATTTTTATATAAAGTCTTATTTTAGAAGAAGAAGCCTAATAATTGTTTTATTGTCTGATCTTAACAATGAATTCAACTCCAGAGATATTCAAAAATCTTATGAAGTACTAAGATTCACTGGAGTTCATTAAAGGTATTGAGATGTGCAAAGAGTATTCTTATATATCATATAGCTTTATTATAACCAGATTGAATTTTTTGTTTATCAAAAAAACCAATAAGTGGTACTCAAAAGATAGACAAGACCATGGTAAAAATACTTGGCCTTTTTAAAAAGAACAGATTATTTCTAAATGGGAAAGTGACTCCCAGAGGTATAAAATAGAGAAGACCTTTGAAAAATCCATTTTTGACCCTGAGAAGAATAAAAAGGACTTTGTTCTTTAGAAAGGTATACAGAATTACAGATCTTCATCTTGAAATGTCTTAACAATTGCTTCAAAAGAGAATAATAAGGAAGTGTGGTTTCAACCTTGATCATTAAATCAAATGAATATTTTCAGAAAAAAGATTCATTTAAGATAACATTTATTTCATGAAATATATTACCACCAGAACCAAGGCTTATAAGGAATGTAACAAAAACTCACAAGAAGGGAAGAATCACATGTGACCTATTATAAGAGAACCAACCAAGAATATGGAAAGACCACCTTTGAAATTCCATAAATGTGGAAGAATTCCAAATTTAGCCAGTTCTTGTACCAAGAGCAGTAAAGATAAAATTTATATTAATGAACAAGAATAACCCCTGGAAGACTCTTCCCCTTCAGAAAAGAAGAAAAAATTGAGAATAATGAAATTTACAAAATCACTTCTTTATTTGGAGTGATTGATACTTATACTCACTCAGCCCAATATAGCAATAATTTGAGCCTTGATTTATCTTTTGAATACCCAAATAGCCCAAAAATAATTTCAAAATGAATTTTTTGAATCTGCAGAACCCACAAGTCATGTATACATCCAAATTTCATCATTTTTCATAAAGAAAAATATGGAAAACCTTTTTGTGAGTAAGAAAAGCCACAGAATTAAGGCCATATTTGAGTTCTAAATAGAAAATTAACCCTGTGTAGCTCCATATAGTAAATAAGCTTAAATGAACTCTATGAGGTGGTAATATGGAAAATAAGTCAATACCACATGAAATAATAATGATTTTTTTTTGTATTTTCATGCCAAATAACTGGGTTCTTAAAATTCCGATAATAAATATAAACTAATATCATTTCCATTAATGCTTATGGATTTTAAAAATACATCTTTGATATACCCACATTGGATATCAGTCATGAACCTTCAATTACTATTTTTTCCATGAAAATAGCTCAAGGGGACAAAAACCATGAAAGAGAGTCAGGTTACCCTAATTTCTGAGGACTCTAAGTAATAGAAACTCACAGATCTTATATAAATTTCTAATCTTTACAAATTATTATATTAAAACCCTTTGGGACACTTTTTACTAAGGATAGGTTTCATCAAATCATGAGAAAATAGCAAATAAACTGCTATTATGATGTTACAAGGAGGTAATGAGCAGATATGAATCCTTAAAACATTTTAATTATTAATTATTTTCCATTAATACGCCCTTTTGGGACTTGTATCCATGAAACTACCTCATTGCAACAAGATGCCACGATACTATTTACTTTTACTATGTAGAAAGGGAGGTAAAATTTCAAAAATTCATCAAAAATACAATTTGTAAGAATATTTCTGAATTTTCAAGGAAAAGAGGAGAAAGATTTATTCCAATTTTAAAACAAATATAGTAATGAATTTATAATTAAAATTGAAAGGTTTTTGTGCAGTCCATTTTTTTATTCTACATGAAATATGGAATTTTCAAAACTTCACAGAGAATACAACCTGTGATTAAATTTCCAAGATTTATAACTTTGAGAAAAAATGGTCATTCTCAAAGAAAAGAATATTTAAAGTAGTAACTTCCTTGTTCATTAACCCTAAATGGGTTGGTAGCCACATAAAATGAATTTATTAAGTAATTATGGCAATCTTATGTGACAACAAGTGATGTAATAAATAATCGAAATGAGCTAACTCATTTCTCACTAAATTTGAGCCTTCTCAATGGAACGCCTCAGTGAGATGTCTTAGACATAAAAGTGTCCTACTATTCCTGTTTTTTTCCAGATATCTTATTATAATTCAGTTAAAACATTAGCTCATAAATAAAACCAATTAAGTATTAGTTTTTGAATATTTCAAAGAATCAATAAGCACTTTTAATAATAGAATATTATCATTCAAAATGATATTACAGATATTGTTTGGTATATTATTTCTTCATCCAGCTTTTGACTCCTCAAGATCTTCAAATAATCCATAAAATCACTATACCAATCTTTTACAAGGTATTATTAAAGTATTAGTGAGTCATTTTGTGAATTATCAAATTTTTATCTATATTTTGTATCTTCCCTCAATAGTTTATAATAATTACTTTTGAAAAAGATGATGATTAATTGAGAAAATTTCATATTATTTCAACAAGAAGCCTGATTATTAAAATTTCTTTTCATTGATTCTTGTAGACAATTACTTCATACTTCTATATTGTAAGCCTGTGACTCAAAGCTAGAGCACAAGAATAAGACCCAAAAATACCACAAACATGTGACATAAGAAAGAGTGAAACACACAACTTTCCACCTTTACAAAAGCTAATAAATATACAATGAGGCCAAAAACAAAAAATACAGAACCAACAAAAGGTAACCTGGAAATGTTACAATATTTCATAAGGGATCCTTTCCTCTCATAAAATACCATTCTTATTACTAAACAATAAGAATTAACCAAGTTATTAAGGTTAAAAACTCTTATTGAGCATAAACCTTGATATTCACTTCTCATATAGAATCTAGAGATTGGATAGAAGACCCACCAAATGGGTTATTTTATTAAAGCTCTCTATAAGGATTATCCAATGGTACCACTTTAATGATTTCAGTGCCTGTGGATCAGGAATTACCAGGAAAATGATGTTTGGATAATTTGAAAAGATAATACTATTTTTCCACCTCACATTTAGCTTCCAAATTTTTGATCAAGGACCTTTCAAATGAAATATTTTCTGGAAAGGCTATATTAGGGCTACATAAAAATGTAACTATTGTCCCTGTATCTTACACCGATCATAAGTTATTGGCATTTTTCTCCCAAACTCAAGAAACATACTAGTTTAAAAGATGTAAAAAACCTTTGAGCCTGTATAGCTTCGGAATACTTGATCCAAAATGAACCAACAGTGTAAAAATTTTTTGGAGATAATTTTCAGCCCTTTTTCTTGAAAACTGACAAATTCATTTAGTATTTAAGGTTATAATCTCACATCAAGTGTTATTGTGGTATCCTATCACATGTAGTTGAATTATGAGGTGTCAAAGCTGTCGCAAGTCTTTTTATTAGCTTATTACACATTATAAAGGATTTAAAGTTCCAACAAAAGCTTTATTGAGTGGTACTTTGGTAATTGATTACATAAAATTGGAATACAAGGTGTCAAAACCCTCCAATTGATGTTTTTACATTGACCCCTCATACATTGGGTAATATGGGTCACCCAGACATTATCATTACCTTATTAAGTGAATACTGTCTTGTAGGAAAAGCCTGAAACTTTTATTGGTAAAACCTTTTACCCCTTGTGGGTGAAAAAGGTTGGGTTGTGGTTCTGAAACTACAGCTGGGCACTTGTGCAGGTGTTTTTGGCTGTATTGAGGCACAAACCCACCTCACAAGTGAAAATTTTCATTATATAAATGTGGTAAGAGGTTATTACCCACTTAATATCCCTATTTTAGATATAAGGAGGCTTTCCACCTAGGAAAAACCCCCCTCATCTTATGTGGTTACACTGTATTACACAAAAAAATCACAATAATCATTATTTTAGTGCGTATTATAATAACCCAATTAATAATCATTTCAAACAGGGAATTCAAAATACTCATCACCACTATTTATCAACAGAAGATCCCTTTATAATTACTCATCAAATAAATTATCTGTATTACAGTCATAGTGAAAGCTTGTAATTACTTCTTAATAGCTTCTACATAGACTCACTCTGACATATATTCACTAGTAGCTTATAGAAAGTAAAAGGAATAATAAATTAATTAATTAATTATTTGGGCTTATAATGAATTCATTTATTATATTTCACAAAATAAATCATAGTACTCTTGATCAATAGAAATATTATCAAAAGTTTCATAGACAACTATTACAAATAATTGAAGCAATTGTATTAATATGAAAGAACAATGATTTAGATAACCAAAACTTCCCTAATAAAAGGATATACTTTATAATCCTCTTTAATAACATCAGAAATTTTATATAGAAGAGAT
The DNA here is from genome assembly GCA_023105745.1 of Austropuccinia psidii. Taxonomy (NCBI): domain Eukaryota; kingdom Fungi; phylum Basidiomycota; class Pucciniomycetes; order Pucciniales; family Sphaerophragmiaceae; genus Austropuccinia; species Austropuccinia psidii. The sequence goes on along the minus strand of JALGQZ010000004.1, from coordinate 36,923,345 downwards.
TTTACAGTGAATGTTGACACATGAGCCTTTTTTTAATGTTTCAAGGAGCACTATCTTGAATATTTGCTCCCTGGATCTCAAAGTTATCTACTTACCATTGATTAATTGAGATTTAAAAGTGCCACTAACAATATGCATTACTTGGAGATATTTGAAGAATAAATTCTCTGCCTGAACCCTGAAAGTGGAATAAGGATAAAAATTCAATTTTTTGGTAATGAATAATTGTACCTCAAAGCACTTTATCCTTTAAAAGGGCTATATTAATATATATGGAATAGATATAAAAGTGACTAGAAATATCTTACCTTTGAGAAAAACAAGAGGAATGAATTTCCTTCCTCCCCTGTGAAACATCAGTTTTCATAAATAAATAATCATTACAGTGAGGAGAAGGAAACATTTGTCACAGACAATCTTTATGTAGCACAGATGAGCGCTGAACTGTCATTAAAGATAAATCATTAACCCCAAGAATTCCTTTCTAACCATGAATATGAACCCCTAGTAGCAGTCATTGGCCATGAAGTAGATCTCAAAATTAATATTGACAGACTCTTAGAAGACCTGCCTACGGATGCACTTAGAAAACATATCGTGGATCTGGTAAATTTTGGTTTCTTCAGTAAATTAGGCTGTAATGTAACAGCTTAGGTAAATTCTCTTGTAATCATAGCCTGTCATAATAATAAGTTTATGATGGTTGGATACTTTGGATCCCTGAATACCTAAGCCATGCCCAAAAATACCCTATTCCAAGGATTCAATAATCCTTGGCACATATTTAAAAATATAAATTCATTACTTCAGTGGATGCAATAAAAGGATTCCACCGGAAGGTATTTATAGATAATTCCAAAAGACCTTTGAGTATTATTGCGCATTTTGAAATATATGAATATATTAGGATTCCTTTTAGAATGAAATATTAAGCATCTCATTTTAAAAGAGTTATTAGTAAAATCTTTCTCACTGGATGATCATAAGGATGGTTTATTGCTTAAATTGATTTAATTATGTTTTTTCAATAAGCTTGGCCCTTACACCTAGGAATACTCTATAGATTTTTAGAAAAATTGATAAAGGTGCACATGGAGATATCAATGAGTATTTTTATTTTGAATGACTGAAAGAACTTGGAATTTTGTTTTTGGTCTTAGCCTGGGAATATAAAAGAACAAAGTGGAAGCACTTTTTCTTCACCCATTCCACAAACCATCAAAGAAATGATGTCTCCTGGGATTTTCTAGCTACTAAAGGAAGAATTTTAAATAATTTTAAATTTTTACCAATATTCTATACAGTATTTTTGATCAAAAGACAGTGTTTGAAGGGAAAAAGGAAATAATGATAGCATATGAAAAGCTTAAGCATTCCTTGAAAAATTCACCTCTTCTCTTTATGTCATATTGTAAAATCACTTCCAAGCTATACATTTATTCTAGTGGAGAATTATTAGGTAATGACCTTAATAAAGTCCAAATCTTCCAGTAAAATCCTCAAAAGAGGGCCAGGTTTCTTTATTTATAGGAAGATTAAGTCTACAGAGGAAATATATAGTGAAAGCCAAATAGCCAAATGGAATGCTTATGTTTGGTTTAGGACTTAGATAAGCCTAATTAATCTTTCAATTGAAGCTTTGTTAAAGATATATTGGATGTAAATGCAGTTAGATTAAATATGAAGCTTAAAGAACCAAATAGGTTCATTTTGATATGACAGAAATACATCCAATATTGAAGAAGAAATATTACTATTTTCCATAAGGCAGGATCTACATAAAATTTTACCTATACTCACATATTTTGTCAACTTCATAAAATGGATAATCTTCTAGATATCATGGATTGAAGAAAAAAATAATACTATACACTCTATAATAGGTACAATCATATGATTAGAAAAAATTTTCAGCTGGCTCAAATATTAAATGTGAATAAGCATATGTATAATTGAATAAGTGATACAACAATTGTTAAAAAAATAATTTTTTGCATCTTTTTACATAAAAAACATTGAATTAACATGGTGCTACATTACTAAATACATACTTAAATCCCTATAACCAAACATTACATATTGAATATTACATATAAAAAGAATAAATTAAATCCATTTCAAGGAATTGCACAAATTTATTCATAGTTCAGTTGGAAAAATACAGGTCATAAGTATGATGCAATAGACCAAAGATATGATACAATATCTGTATCAAATGGCACCATTAAGAAGTTTTTCTCCAGAAAAATACCACAAGGTGATGCAGAAAAGAAATGAGGCTGTGCAAAATATGAATAAATTTCATTTGAAATATCAGTATAGCTTAAAAAATGGTACAATCAACAAAACATATGGTATAATATCTGGATAAAACGGAACCACTTGGAATTTTCTCACCAGAAAAAGTCTCTAAAGGCTATTGAGAAAAGGAATAATACTAGTAGAGAGAAGAATAAAATTAAGAAATAGGGTAAAAGAAACCAAACATATAGTGCAATATCTGTATCAAATGGAGCCATTTGTAGGTTTCTCACTAGAAGAATTCTCTCAGGTCTGTGTATGATAGCAATAAAGCTTAGTTGGAATATAATTATAGCTCAAAAAACATGGTGCAATTAGCCAAAATATATGGTACAATATCTTGATCAAATGAAACCATTTCAAATTTACCCAACAGTTAAAAAATCTCATGGTGTTTTTTCAAAATACCTTGTTTTCAAAGGCTTTAAAGAGGTCCCAAAAGGTATAAATAAAGGGCCCCTCTCCCTGTTTCTCCCCATGCTTTTGTTTAAGACAGTAGTCTTAATAATAAATCCATTCCTTATCTAGTAGTATAATCTAGTATTATATGGAAAACATCAGTAAAAAATATTTCATATCTTATAGAATTATCTATTATTAATTAATGAAATATATTTAGAGTATAAATAAAATTCCTTTATAATATTTAATAGTCTTTAAATCATAGTATAAGTGCTTAAGTAGTTTTTGAAGATATCATCATTAGTTATCTTATCAAATTTATCAACAGCCTTTATTCAAAGAAAGTAGATATCATTATCTTAATATTATTCCTTATATAATAATGGCTAAATATAAATTAAATTATAGCTATATCCATTCTAATAGTATTATATTATTTATATCAACTATAACCACCCTCATTAAACTATTTTTCCCTTAGATTTCTACATTGATCATGATTGTATTATTACATAATATTGAAATTATTAGATAGTTATTGAGGGTATTAACAGTATAATCTGTTATCTTGATAAGATATTAATATAACTTAATTATAAAAAGGATGCATACTAACAGAAAAAGAGAATAATACTATAATTAAAATGAATCCCAGAAAACCTCAATGTTTAAAAAACCAATATTAACTATTGCCACTATCATATAGTGATTTTTTGCTGATAGAATGAGGGAGACTGCGGAATGAAGCTCCCCAAATTTTAAGGCCACAGAATTAAATAATTTATTTGTGATCTAATTAAGGTGGTATCCTTTTCAGAATATTTAAAGTGGCAGCTAATAAAATGTAGCACCCATGGTTGTTGGCTAATCCTAGAATTCAGAACAGACTCGCCAATGATTTCCCCCTCAAGGTACTTCCTATTATTTCTCCCACAACAAAATGAGCTCTCATTCTTTGTATTACTTATTTAAATTTGATCTTAATGATGGAAAATTACACCTGTTTGATGGGATCCTCTCCTGCAGGACTGAAAATTATTGTGTAATGATACTTTTACACAGTTCCCTGATTACTACCATACTCCAAAAATTCCATTAAAGTATTTACTCTGGACAGCTTTCTCAATATAGAACACTTGAAAAAGTTAAATCTTGTGCTTGGTGACCCCATTTGAGGAAAGATACCATTGAGTACTCCCACACTTGTGATAGATTCCAAAAAGCTAACAGAAGCACAGGAAGATTATTTGGTAAAACTATCCAGATATTAGAGCCTAAATACCCATATTAAAAGCTCATATGGACTGGCTTAAAGCACTACCACCTTGTGGGGATAAGTTTTTTCAAGATTTTCTAGTGATAGTGCATAGGTATAGAAAGACTCTCATATCTTGTATATGTAATAAAGATTACAGAGATATTGATACTTCTCTTCTTATATGGAAGAGGTTAATATCAAATACTTGCCTATTTAAAATTACAATTAAATATAAAGACCCAAAACCCAAATAATCTCTGTGAACCAATATTAATGGATTATTTGAAACCAAGCCATTATTCTTCACAGATTATCCCCCTCATACTGATGTATTAGCTTAAAGGATTATTCAAACACTTGGGGAAATTCTCAGAATATTCTGTGCCTATGTCCAAAAGCTGAAATAATCATATTGTTTTACCCATTACTGGTAATCTTTACTCCCAGAACTCCAATTGGCTTACAAAGCCTCTATTAATTGATCAAAATTTACCACATCTTCTGTAAAGTTTTACTATAAGAAAATAAGTACAAATTACTAATATTTTACTTATTTTACTCTTAAATTTTTGGTATAAATGGATAATGAGATTCAAATAATTGAGATAACTAGATATTATTAGGATTATGTTAAAAGAAAAATTTTATTATTTTTAAATAACAAAATAATGTAATAAAATAAATATAAATTAATTTTTAATAAGTCAATATATTTATGGCAATTTAGTATTGTTAAAAAAGAAAATAATAAATGAATTAGAAATTATTATTTAATAAGGAATAATATTCATAACAATAATATTACCAATTTTAAGGCTATGAATTAATATAAATACTATTTATATTAATAAAGGAATTTTTAAAGAGTAATAATAGAGAAAAAATATCATAATAAGGAAGATAACCTACAATTAACACTTAATATAATAATTTTGATTAATTTTATGCTTAAGAAATTAATTGAAACCTTTTCAGAATTTAGCTACAATGAAAAATAGAGCAAAACATAATTTTACTATTTTTATGTGGATTTAGAGAATTTGAAAGAATCTAAAAAATACCAATAAAATATTGATTTAATAATATCAAATATAGTGATTACTAAAAGATATGACTTCGTTCTTTTATAATATAAGAGTTTTATATACAAAGAATAAAGAGTATCACCTCTTGTTGAATTTGATGGATCTGAGGGGGAATCAGAGGAAGAAGGGGTCTTTATAGAGTAAAGATCCTTCCTTCTAGTAGATGTATACTTATTTTACTCACTGTAATCAATCAATATTATAAGTTTTGATGATAATTACATCCTTAATATGCTTTATATTAGAGATATTACTTTAAATCAAATTTGTTGACATAAAAAGCTTGTAATATGACTTAATTTTGTGGATTAAGGTATTTTTAATCATCAAATACCAAGGTCCACCAGTTTTATATTTTATTCAACTGTTAAACTTAAAATAGGATTACAGATAGAGATCAAAAATGTTAATTTTTAAGCCCACACTTTAATCTTTAATACCTTTTGATTTTTTTACAAAACTGAAATTTGGAGAGTGAATTATGATATCTTGATTTTTTTTTACCGAGTTTTGGGGAGTTTTTTGTATATATTGTAAAAAATCTATTTTTAATTATTTTTCTTGCAATTAATAATTTCTGTCAAAATTTTCTATTTTAGACTTTAAACCATCATTTGATAGGGCTATACCTCAAATATAATGATAATTATTATTTAATTATTCATTTATAGCCTAGTAAAATCTTAATACCTGCTTATTTTCAAGCTTGGACCACTTTCAATCTTAAGTGGTCAACTGGTATTGATATTTTGACCAATCTCTAATTATTATTTATAACTTTGTCTATAGCTTGCCAAATAGAATTTATATTCTTATTTTTCAATTTTTTTACTGTTAATCTTGATTTTGGATCAAGTCTTTATCATGAGGATTTGAAAATATATGAGCTAAAAACCATTCATATATGCACTTATTATTAAAGTGCATATATCCAGGTATTTCAGTGAGTATTGGGCTTACATCTATTACAGTAAAGAGTCATATATTTATTTGTTAATGGAAATTTTAATGGTGTAATTTATCTCACATTTATATACATTTTTCCCTGAGATATTCAATAATTTGTGCCTTTTTATGGCATTTTCACTTGTTTTGATTGTTTTTAATATTTTAATTTGAATTCTTATAATTAAAATAAGCTCTGTAATATTGGTTGTGATATTTTGAAATATTTTTTTATATACCAAAGGCTCTAATTCTCTAGGGTGGAGAAAGGCTGGAATCCAAGAATTTCAACCAATACCTTGGAAAAGACTTAGTTGAAATTTACCTAGCTGCCTCTAGTTTTAGAATTATGCTTGAAAGATGGATAAAACCTTATTAAAAAGGAATTAATTAATATTTTGACAGTTCCAAGTGAAGATGGGATAAAGGTCACAAAACACCATAATTCAAAGTAGGGGACCCAGTCTCAGCTTAAACATTGCCTTCAAATAGTATCAAAAGACCCAAGAAGCTGAGATGTTTCTTTTTTTACCTTCTATTTTCTAAGGATTGCATGGATCTAATTCAGTTGAAATATAACTCACTAGGAAATTTGATAATAAATATCCTACTATTCCTGTAAGTCTACTCAAGGAGTATAAATTAAATGATCAAGAGTTGTTTCCCCTAAGGAATGAGCTCCTCTCACATTTTCTTCTTTGGACAAGGATGAAAATAAAAAGATGACTAAATTGTTGAAATTGATTCTATTGAGTACTAAAAATCTTACAGAATAATTAGTCAGGTATATAAATACATCTCATGAAGATGAATTGTGGTTTGAAAAAATATACCTGACTCAGATAGCTTTCTGAGAATATTGAGGCATGCAAGAAGGCCCAAACCCTGAATACTCCTATAATTATTCCTGATTTAATTCATACTAGTAGCATCAAGAGGTTTTTAATTTAACTTTTAACTTTATTGGAGCTTTATATTTCTTCATTTTATTTTATTTTCATAAAATTGTGGTGAAATTTTTGCTTTTGGTGAGAGGGAATGTGAGCCTTAATGTATGCTTTACATAGAAAAGTAGGTCAAAAATAATTCTTAGCAAATTTGTTTATATTAAAAATTCATAGGGAATTTTAATATGAAAATTTATCATTTTTTCATAGAAAATTATGGATAATATTTTTTGTGATTAAGTAAATTCATGGATTTAAGGCCATATTTGTCTTCTACACAAAAGGGAACCTAGGGTAGCTCCATAAGGTACATAATATTTAATTAACTCTATTAGGTGGTAATATAGAAGATACTGAAGCACCTCATAAGCAATACCGCAAAGAATAATTGTTTGAATGTTTTCTTTTTGCATTTTCACACCAAAATAATGGGATTATGAAAAAAATCCCATATTAAATATATACTAGTATTAGTTTTATTAATGTTTGAAAAGATTTGAAATACTGTATTTTTAAATTTATAATTTCAACACCAAAAGTGGGGTTCAGTCTTAAAGGCTAAATTACTATTTTGACATAGAAAATAGCCAAGGGGGACAAAAATATCAAACAGAGCCAGAGTACCCAACTTTTAAGGCCTTTGGGGCATAGAAAGAAAAAGATCTTGGATTAAAAGTTTATAACTTCACAATTAGTATACTAAAGCCTTCTTTTAGCTCTTTTTCTAAGGCTAAATCCCATTTAATCATAAGAAAATTGCAAGTAAGCTGATTTTTTGATGTACCAAGGAGGTCATAAGCACCTTTGACTCCTTTAAGAATTTCTATTCTTGATAATTTACTATCAATAAGCCCAAAAGTACTAATAAAACCCTTTTTATACTAGCATCAATAGAATTACCTCATGAAAACTGCTTTTCACTATGCTATTTGCCTTCACCACATAGAGAATTAGGTAAAACTTCAAAACTTCATTAAAAAGGTGCTTCACAATTAATATCTCTTTAAATTTTAGAAACAACTTAAAAAGTAGGAATACACACCTGAATGGAAAAATTCATCAATTCATAATACAAATTCAAATTTTTACTTAAAGCCTATTTTTGATTATTTCATGTGAAACACTGAAACTTCAAAAATTCACACAAATTACAACCTGTGGTTAAAAATAAAAGAAAACTTATATATTTGAGAGAAATATGTATATTTTTGAAAAAAAACAAGATAAAATTTGTTAAATTCATTATTTCTTAATCATGAATGAGCTGGTGTCCACATAAAACCACAAAATTAAGTAATTATGAAAATTTTTCATGACAACATGTGATTTAGATGTCAAAATGCTGTCTGCCAGACCTCAGCAAAGGGAACTGTTGCCAAAAAGGCTATTAAACCAGTTGAAAGACAGATTGATAATGGCAAGTTGTAGATCACATTCCACCATGTGACAGTACCCCTAAGTTTAGAGAACTGCATCCCAAAGTGCATGTAACTGATGGTATTACTCATGTAACCCTCATGGAGCTATATTAGTCACAACCAAAGCCTACAACCCCCAAGGGTAAGAACCCTTGCATGCCAATGGAGCAGAAAGCCCAACTATTTCTGGTTGTTTTATTTAGACCTCCTCTTGTCTCCAACCCAAATAAAACCCATGATGTTTGTAACCATTTTATTGTCAAAATTCTGTCTTCCAGACCTCAGCAAAGCAAACTCTTTCCAAAAAGCTATTAAACTGGTTGAAAGACCAATTGATACTGGCAAGTTGTAGATCAAACTCTACCATGTGACAGTAGCCATAAATCCGAATAGGAAAATTATATTCTGATCTACTAGTCTTCAGATTAATCATTTCTATTTCTCTGTGAGATTTTTTAGACTAAAAATAAGCATAATATTTCTGTTTCCCCCAATAATCATCTTATCATCACTTCAAACTAAGGTATTATTAAAAGTTCTTATACATTTATTCTTGATATTTAAATTATTCTTTTGTGATTTAAAATGTTATAAGTCAATAGAATTATATTCATTTCTAATATTATATTAATACCTGGGGTTTATATTACTTAAATTTCTGAATCAATCTCATAAATCCTCAATCACTTTTTTAAGATACTCAGAAAACTTAATCCATTTGATGTTAAATGGCTTGAATTATTTTAAATTATTTTTGTAGTTTGACTTATGTTTGGATATTTTTATTTATTTTTTGACTTATTTGAGTTTTTTCTTATCAACTTCATAGACACGTAAGATTCATAAACTCTTTTATAACAAATTTCTCTATAAGATAATTCTCTTTCTATTATCTTCTTCTTGAATAATATTCTCAAGTATTGTTAATATCATCATATCTCATTGTGATGTGGAAGAAGTGCTTTCAGTATTATTTACTATGGTAGAGAAATATTACCCTTACCCTGATATTGTTGGTAACATCTTTTGGTTATTGAATAATTTTCAATTAAAACATGGTATAGCTTCATTCCTAATTTAATATAAGAAATCATATCTCATAATGAATAATCTTATAGTTCAAATTTTTAATTAATTAAAAATGAAATATTGTGGTTATGATAAATTATATTTTATTTTATTTATTTTTGAGGACAGTAATAGTACTCTGGTTTCATTTTTCTGGGTTTTTAATAGAAAAACCTTAAAAATTTCAGAAAAACACATTTTAAAATATTCTGATATGAAATTTATTATTTTCTATTTGATTGGTAAAACTAGAGCACAGGCATGACAGCCAAAATACCACCAGAAACTGAACTGAGCCTAAATGGCTAATAAATGGTAATAAGATAAAGAGTAAATTCAGCTCTTTTTAAATATAAAGCTCCCATTACCATAAGACAAATAATAGAAAATTCATTCCTCCCTAAAGAAAGAGCTGAGAATAAATTTTAATTTGCACCTCTTATACAAAAGACAGAGAAAGATGGGGAACCCCCTCAAATGGGTGTTCAAATTGAATCCCTCAGTTAGGGCTATCCAATAGTACTATCCAAAGTAAGCTAGGATTGAAACTAAAGAAGTTGTGGCCAAGAATATGCCAAATAAGGGTGAACAAAATATTCACCTCTCATCTAACCTCTACATTTTTTGTGTTATATACCTAAAATGAGGTCTTTTTGGAAAGAACACAATCAGGGATTTCTCATGGTACCTTAAATTTCCTCATAAATCATCTAGAAAAAAAATTGGAACAAACAATCTCCATATAGGATTTAAGAAAAGCCCATATCTGAAAATGGAATTTAAAAATGGTATAGCTTTTCCATGTTTAATTCTACCAATACCAAATGAGATAATATTGTATATAACATATCCAGGGATACACAATGAACCAACTTTGAGCTCATCATCTTTAAGACCAATAAAGCTATTCCAGCTCTAAGGTCAAAAACTTACAGTATGGTCAAGAACTCAATACCTTGGAATACTATCCCATATTCTTGAACATGGGGTGTTGGTTATATTGAAAAGTTTTTTTATCATTTTATACCTCATATTTTGGCCTGTAGGGGGTCCCCATACAGAATCTTTACAGAATTCTATGTGTCATACCCATCAGAAGAGGGCTGTGTGCTCCTCAAATGAGAATTTTCACCCTGTATTTGTGAAAACTGCCCATATGTGGTTTCAAAACCACATTTGAGCCCAATAAAGTCTGTTTAATAACCAAAATCTTATTTTTATAAGAGAGAATTATTAGCTCTTCCTATGTCAACAGGTGTAGAGGCTTTTTCCATTCAATTTTAAGATATAAGTGGGCCTTTTCTCTTCCAAAAAGAAAATACCCATCTTGATCTTGAATTCCTATGTAGTACAGCTTTCAAAAAAAGTTATGCTATTGGGAAATAATCAGGTATACTTAAAATTTCAAGTATAATATTGGTTATTATAGTTAATCAATTGATAATCAGTGGACCCAGGGTTTTCATCAGTGTTCAATGCCACTATAACTTCATAGTAAAGCCCCAACAATACCTTTCAAAAACTATTTTTTATCATTTATTACCAATTCACAGTCATATTTGAAGCTTTAGATATATTAATCATAGCTTTATTATAGACTTGGCCTGAAAATTTAAATTTTGAAGTAGGAAATTAATTTATCAAAAGCTTCAATTTTCATTCTTCCTTTCATAAACACTATGAATTCTTGTTCCATTAAGCAAAAGAAACATATTTTCTTATTTTTTAATCTCAATATGAATATGTTTGAAACTTTTTTCTTTATTTTTCCAATTTTAGGTTGTGTTTTTTCTATTAAATTTAATTTCATGATTTTAACTCTGTTAATATTTATTCAAATATAAAAACAATATAATTTAATTTCTAAAAAAGGTGTGGAAAATGAATTATTCTTTCTAGTAAATGTAAAGAATAATTTTGTGACACAGACTAGCAGTAAAGGAAAGAAACAGTATCAAATTATTAAACTTGTTATCTCACCAAGATTTCCAGTTGAAAATGCGATTCATTTTTAACTAAAACAATTACCTAATACCTTATTTTAATTACATATTCAAGGTGAAATTATTAATTCAACCAAACCAAAATTAATTTCAGTGTATTATGGTGTGGTATTCCATACCATTTTTGGACAGACTCAAGCTCATCCTTTACCTCTGATTACAAAAAAAGGGGGAAAGGCTAGAATAAAAAAATCAATAATAAAAAAAGAAAACTTTCATTGCAATTTATTCCAAATTATATAATGGCATAACCACAAATACCATTTAGAAAAGGACATAAAAAGAAGGTTTTCAGAAGAAAATATCGTATTATCAGAAAAAATATCAATTAAGCCAGAAATTTTTGTTTCAGAAATGGAATCTGGTAAGGAGGATCTCTTAAGCTGAAATCTGGCAAGGTCATGGATTCAAGCCACACTGGAAGCACTCTCAAAATTTAGGGTATGGCTAGAAATGAATTTTGTGTAAGTTTTGAGAAGTTTTGGGAATTTTTCAGGAAATATCAGAAGATTCAAGAATTTTTAGGAATGATCGAGTAAATTAATAACTAAATCATACTGTGATGAAAAATCTAAACCTAACCCACAATATTACTTTGAAGATGCACAGAAAATGAACAAAAACTTATGAAACCAGATAGTTACTAGTATATTACTTACAATTACCTACTCAAAAGAATAATCACAGTAACAATCAAAAGAAAATATATCAGTAATAGTATCTCCACTCTAACTCCATGAAGAACCCACAACCAATACAATCAGTATCAAAATTTCAACAATAACCCAAAAAACATGAAAATATCTGCAAGGACAGAAAAAAATACCTCCTTAAATCCTCAACTTACACATTTAATTGGAAGAATTACATGTAAGAAATACAAGACAATCCTAAAACCACTGGAATTCCTGAAGAAGACCCTGATTACAGAAAATCTCAAGCTAAAGAAAAATATTCACAATACCAACACTCAATTAAATGACACAGCCTCACTGCATGCATAAATTACAATAAATCAAACAATTCAATAAAATATCAGCTGAACCCTAAATCCAACCTAACTCCCCAGTTAATGCAGTGCAAATCCCAAACACCTCCATCATGACACAGCCCTATTAGAATATGGAAGGAGATACACTATATTACTAAGCACATTATGCATAAAACTAAAAAAATAAATAACATCATCTTATCCACAACAGGAAACTCATCAGCTCAAGAGATTATCACCTGACCTCACTTTGAAGTTCCAAAAGAAGAAACACATCCATGACACCTGCATAAATTACACAGCCACTTCTACCAAGCCTAAAATATGACATATGAAAAGGAAGTACAAGGTCATCATGTGATACTGCAACCACCAACAGCATATTATGTGACAGAAAAGAGGCTGTGCACAAGAAAATACCCAGCCAAAATGAAATCACCTCATGCATGCAAGGAAAATCCAAGAATATGATGTCATAATAAGCTCACCAAAAGATCATAATGTGATAAATGGAGACTGTGTACAGAAAGAATTATCACCAAACATTAAATCACCTGACCCATGCAAGAAACATCCTCACCAAAAACAAAGTCACATTATGGAATCATGAGGAATTAAAGTGGAAAAATACAGGTCCCATGAAGAGCCCCCTGGGCTCTCTCCCCCCAATTCACATTATAAGCACATGATTAAGTCATCCCTCACCTGGGAGGTAGTCCAGTATATGATATTGAATTTACTTGCCCAGTAGCTAAGCTCAGTGGAAGTATAGTGTTGAAGATTGGCCATTAGCTAAGCTTGGTGGAATTTTAGTATCAAAAATAAGAATTATCCAGTACCCAAAATTAGGGTTACTACTCTATTAAAATAATTTATCAAGTAAAATTAACACTATTTATCAATATTTGAATTAACTTACCTCTTTAAACATCCAATATCAAAGAATGTTACCACTTAAATTGAAAATATACAATTCTATCTTATTATTAACCACTCTTAAAAAAATAACAAACCCTTGAAAAAATATTATTTTACTCTATTATAGCTTTAGCCTAAGAAAATTACCTTTAACCAATCCATCAAAATTTCCAGAAATCCTTAAATAACCCATCTTACCAAGAACTTATCCCCAAGAAGAAACTACTCACCCTAATTTTACTGAAAATAAAAACTATACAGACAAGTGTTTCATTAAAATCTAAAAGTTAACCAAATTACTGATATTAAATTTATTATTATATATTGAATAGGTCTGATCTGAGACTGCTAAATTTTTTCTTCTGCAGTTGTAAAGCCACTTACTAATTTTATTTTTTTTGTGAGCTCCAAGTAAGATTTTGTTCAGTATTTTAGGAGGGGCATGAAATACACCTTTGCCACCCTTGTTACAGGAGTTATTAGCAATTCAAAACTAGTTACCTGCGATTTTCCCCTCCATGTAATTCCTCATTTTATTCCCACAAAAGAGGAGTTCCCACAATGGTATTTTAATATTTAACCATCTTTTGATACTGTAACCTCAAAATACCAACCAATTATTCTTGGATTAATTAGAATTTCCCTTTAATTATCAATTAAAACCCTTTTTTTTTCTAAACTAGTTTAATATTTTCCAAATATCTTATTTTTATCTTTTTAATTGAAATAGCTCTCCTTAAATGCCCTAAAATTAATTCATCCTATTAGTTTTACTATGGTTTTTGAAAATTTATCTTAACTTCCTTTTTTGTTAAGATTACTTTTAATCTATACCTCATCTTCATATACTAAATTCTTATAAAACGTTTCTTTTTTCTGAAATTCTCTTCTTACAAAATATTACTTATTAATTCTTTCCATGTTCAAAAACTAACTGAACTTTAATCTCACTATAATCAATCTAATACACCAAAAAATAAATCTTCAATTTTTTGTGATTATTACTTGGTTGTTAATTATTGAATGAATTTTAATTTTTTAAACTATTCTCAATGTCAAATCTTTCTTCAATTCACTTTAATTTTCTAAAAATCTCCTATATTGAATTTAATTCTTCTATATTCTCAAAATCTTCAACCAACTTAATTCCTTTTCCCAAAATGAATTTAATAAAATTATTATTAATCAAAAAAAACAATCAATGTGAAAAATTATGTTGAAATTAAAAAAATTCATATTTTTCTTTAAAGATAAACGCTTAATAATTTTTTTATAATATCATTATATTTTTTTAAAAATATAAAAATGGAATAATTTAAGATAATAGTTTTTTTTTGGTTTTTTTGAGAAAAAAAAAATTATTCAAAATAAAGAAAAATAAAATAAAAAAACATTTATTTGAAAAGGAAATATAATAATAAATTATGATTCTATTTCAAATAAATTATCTTTTATTTTATTTGTTTTTTTTTTAAAAAAAAAGAAAAAAAAAACTTAGAAAATCTGATTTATTGACATTTTTTGAAAATTAATCATGTTAATTTGTCTTATTTTTAAAAAATAAAAATAAAAAAAAATAAAAATTAATGAAATTTATAAATTCTCTTATTTAAATAAGTTCAAGAAAAAATTGATTTTAAAATAGATTTTAAATTTTTCAATGAAATAAAAAAATCTAATTATCAATTTTTGAATATAATTTTTGAGAATCTATTGGATTATTAATATAGAAAATTTACCATAAATCATATTAATTCCTCATAAAATTCTGAAATATTATAAATTGATATTTAAAATACTCACCTAAAGATAATAAAATTATATTTAGTATTTTCTAGTAAAAATAATTCAAAGTTCAGTCAGGAAAACACAGCTTTAACTCCTGTTATAAACTCAAGAGTTAGATATATTGATAGTTTTAGTTTTATGAAATTTATCTTAATGAGATCCTTAGAAGAGAAAATATCTTACTGTAGCCAAATTAAAACCATAATTTATTTATTAACTCATAATGATTAAAGGTTACTATCAAAATTAAATCAGAATAGGAAAATCAATTAGGATCTGTAATCTAATTGTACAGAAACTTTCATGTGAGGCTTGAGGGAATGTAACATGAATAAAACCCATTCACAGGCTTTAGAGTTAATTTATCTTGAATTTGGTGACTTATAAGAACCTTAAATCTTCAATTAATTATCTCTTAATCAAATTTTTAAAGGTTTCAATATGAAAATTTGATTGAAAATAACTTAATTGTCCTATCATCAAAACTTTTGTAAGTTAAGATTATCAAAAAAAATCTCTTTTGGTTTTAAACCAAAAAATAAAAATCCAAATTTATTTAGCTTGAAGAAATTTCATCATAAATATCTATTTTTTTACCAAAAATAAAAAATTATCCCAAAATATTCCCCAAGAGATATTTATGACTAAAAGCTGAATACTTTCAAGAGAAATTTCAATTTTAATTAATTGATTAGATAGCTTCAAGAAATTTATATTTTATAATACCTTGAAAATTGATATTTAAGAGAAACATCATAAAAAGTGATAGGAGTGAATTTGGAAACAAATTGACAAAGTTAAAAGTGATAAAAAATGCTTTAATTCACTTTTTTTGGGCGGTTCAACTGTAAAATGATTCTAAATACTTACAAAAAGAAATTATTGGAATTATTTTCCATTTGATTAAAGCTTTTTTGAAATGATTCACATTCTTGGGCTTAAATTTTTATTGATTGGTTTAACATTGTTTAAGCTAATTGTAAAAGGAAAAGAAAAGATGGGGTGAAGAAGATATTCTCTGATAGCCTCCACTTTTCTTTCTAAAAGACAGAGCCTTTTTATGACTAGTTGTTAGAGAAAAATTGGAAGCATAAAATACAATTATGGCATCATTGAGCCCTTGTTGAAATCAAAGAAGGCTTTTTTTAACAATTTTTTTGCTATTTTGGCCCATTTTAGCCTTATAAACCAGCCATTATTATAGTAAGAATTGGCTATTAGTCGTCAATACCCATAATAATGTGTGTGATTACCATTAAAAACATTTAAAGTTGTTTTCTTTGAGGCCTTTTTGAAATTGATAATAGTTTTAACTTCATGGAAACAATTAAACCTTCCCTTATTGATATCAAAACCACAACACCAATTTAGTCATAGACATTTTTACTCAATTCTTAAACAAAATTAATAAATATATGTTAGGGAATTTGATATTCAATCCCTATTAAGTAAAAGACTCTAGGTATTTTGGAACCCTTGGAGAAATTATTTCTTTTCTCAAAAAAAAATTGATCTTTCAAATTTATAGTTATTTAATTCTTTCACATATATAATAACTAAAGTTTTTTTGATATTTAAGTTAATTTAAAAAAAAATTAAAAAGATGAGTTTGAATTTCTAGGCTTTAATTTGAATTTTTTAAATTGTTTTTAAAAAATTTAAAACTTTCAAATTTTAGTTTGTAAAAATTGAAATTTCTCATAAATTGGTATTTTTTAAAAAAAAAATAAAAATAAATGAAAATCATTTTTATTTATTATAATTTCTTTTTTGTTTTAATATTTAGAAGAATAATACTTTCTTTTTGAAAAAAAATTATATTTTTAATCTTTTTGATTATATCAGAATATGGCGGTCACATGGTGGAATGTGATCTACAGCTTTCCAGTATTAACCAGTCTTTCAACCAGTTTAATAGCCTTTTTGGAAAGAGTTCCCTTTTCTGAGGTCTGGAAGACAGAATTGTGAAAAATACCAAAAAAAAAATGATTCAAAAATTTTGAATAAAATAATGATTATTATGATTTAAAAAAAATAAAAATTTAAAAAAAAAATTATTTTTTTTCTTAAAAGTTTTTTTAATACATAAGATTTAAGAAAGACAAAAAAAAATGATTTTATATTAATCAATTTTCTTAAATTATTATTAAAAAAAAAAAAAGAATTATTCAATTAATTGAATTTAATATTAATAAAAAAAAATATCAATTATTTTTTTTACTAATATTTCCTTTTTTTTTAAAAAAAAAATAAGGAATTTTATTTTGATTAAAATATAAATAATTTTTTTTTTTAAAAAAAAAAAAAAAAGAAAATATACTTAATATTTTATATTATAAAAACCAAATATAAATATTTCTAGATATATATATATATATATATATATCTTTTAAACCTAATTAAAAATAGAATTTATTTAAATATTTATTAAAATTAAAAAAAATAATAATAATATAGGAGCTAAAAAAATATTATATATTCTCTCAAGTTCTTGAGAGAGAGGCAATTCTTTAAAATCCTGGAACCTTATTTAATATTTAATAATGTATTTAGTCATTTAGATATCCTTTAATAAATAATTTATTTTTTTTCAGAGAAAAAAAAAGTTTTTTTTTTTAGAAGTAGTTTCCTTACTTCATAATTTATCATTTACTAATATAAAATATAATATTTTATGTTTTAACTGGATTTACTACCAAATTCATGCCTTTTAATACTCTCTCTCTTCTTTCCTTGACTGTTTTCTTTTAATATGAAAAATACTCATATATCAATTATAGTAAAGCCTGAATTAACCTTTTATCTATTTCTTATAGTTCTAAATTCCTATTTTCTACTTAAATCCTAATTATTATTATTTTATGACTTAAGATAGTTTTAAACACTTTTTGAATCAGACAATATAAGAAATATGAAATACATTAGCCATTGGGTTATATTATCACCCTTACCTATTTCATAAAATAGGAGAGAAATCTTTTTGAAGTGTTCCTATTATTTTAATTTTTTTAACCTTTATTTGTAATTGGTAACCTCTACATACTAAATATTCTCTTCTACCCCTCCCTATTTTTATAAAAAATTCCTTGAATTCCCCTTAAAAAGTCTCTTAATTGTTTAAAACCCTTTAGGCCACTAATTCTAATTATTTAATTGAGTTTATGAACCTTTTTAAATTTCCTTTCCTTTAACTTTTAATATTTTCATTATTTTGAAGAAAATTAATCCATTTTAATTTAACTAAATTTTAAAGAGTATTTTTTTTACTGGATAATTTAGGTTAATATATACTTAATTTCTCCCTTAAATTTGAACTAAAACCCTAATTAATAACTTCCTTTGATTTTTTCAATTATATCTGGAGTTATTTCTTTTTGAAAAAGATTAATTTAAGTTGGTAATTAATTAATTTAATATATAATTTCAAGGATTATTCTCTGTAACATTCAAAAAAAAAAAAATAACTTTTTTAATGAAAAAAAATAAATATTTTATTTCTAAATTAAAGATGAAGACAAATGATATTTAAATTAATTAAAACCTTAAAAACTTAACTAAGTAAATATAGAATTTTAGAATATTGTTTCTTATAAAACTTTAAAGAATTTAAATAATTTCCATTTTTTAACTTTTTTTAATCAAATTTAAGCTAAAAAAAAAATTTATTAGGATCACTCTTTCAAAAGGGGGGAAAGATAATCCATTTTTTAACTTAATTATAATGACCAATTTAAAAAAAAAAAAAAAAAAAGTTGAAAAAAAAATCTTAAATAGTTCCCTCTTTTTTTTTTAAAAAAAAAAAAAACTTACATTGCTATTTTAAATTAAATATAAGTTTAATTCTAAATTATAATTTTTCAAATCTTTAAAACTTAAATTTAGTAAAATTTAATTCAATTTTTAAAAAAGGTTTAATTTTGAGTAAAAATTTTATTTTATTTTATTTAATTTAATTTTTAATTAATATCCTATTAAAACAAATTTAATAAATATACAGCCACTCAGATCTAAAAAAAAAATATTGAGTTAATTGCATGCGGGATCTTGAGCTAAAAAAATATTAATAAATATTAAATTTTTTGGAGTTTAATAACATTTAATATTGAACTTTTAATGCATTAATTTTGATATAAATTAAATCTTGTTATTTCATAGAAAAGTTAGGTTAGGTTTCAAAAACTAACCTCAAAAGCAGGAATTCTCATATTTAGAATGAATCATAATTGAATTAAAAAAAAATATACAACCTCTCAGTTATCTTCTATATTGATATTATCCATTAAGATTGCTATCCAATGCCACCAAAATGACCATCATCTGAAAATTTATCTAAGGCTGATTCAAAATCCTCTGGAAATCTTAGAAATTCTGATTATTTTTTTATAATAAACTGGCTTAAATTAAAGAAGAATTTCAAATCCTGTTTTTTCACTTATGGAAAGGCCTCAGTAGGACACCCACCATTATCAAAGAAAGTTGGATTTCAATTGATGGCAAATGAAGTCAACAAGAGATTGAAAAATAGATTGAATCTTACACCAAACAATATGCAAGACCAATTTTGCAATTCTAAAAATAAATATATTTCAGAAAAGAATTTCCAAAGCTCTACTGTGGCTGGAGTTACTGATGATGACCACAAAAAAGGTGTTCATACAATGGCTCAAAAACTGGAAAGTTTTTTCCCATGCTATCAGAAAATGGATGAGCTTTTTGGTAACAAGCCAGATATAATGCCTATTGCCAGTTGTAATCTGCCAAATACAGATTCAATTGAGGTTTTTAAGTCTTTGGATAGTGATGAAGTATGTGATATCTTCTTTATATTATCAGATAAGACTCAAATTGATTGGTAGATTATTAGATAAAAGATGTAAATATCTCCCAATCAAACCCAAATAATAATTAAAATGATTAAATTTATGCTAATGGGTCTGTAGAAGAGGATCAAGAACAAAAAAAATTCTGTATTTTATCACTCTTTTCAATTATTTCTTACATTATTCTAGCCTTTTTGTAATTTAGATTAATAGAGGAAAGAAGCATACTCATTCATTAACTTTACAGATTGATCCAACTTTTATTATGGATATTACTGATGTTGGTTTTAACAAGGATGGAAAAGTGGAGTCATCTGTTAAGCCTATCTTTTCTACTCCCTCTACAAGTAATATCAAGAATGAATCATTAAAGAATTTTAATCCCAAGAGTGGTTCATCAAAAAAAAATGAAAATAACTCCATGACATCATATGCATCTTTATTGAATGCACGTCATGAGGGTGAGTAGTAATAATTTTGATATTCTTAAATAGAGGTTATCTGAGATTATTAGTTTAAATAGCACAGAATGCAAGTGAGATTTCAAGTTTTTATTGGGAGAAAATGAAGTGGAAAGAGGAGAAGGAGGTTGAAGCTAAGCAACTTGAGAAGTATGATATCTAGAAACAAATAGAAATATCATTTGAAAATGAAAAAAAAAGGAGAATTAATTGAATTTTCATTAAAAGAAATTTAAAACACAGAGTAATTTTGAAGAGAAAAATCTGAGTCTTTAATTGAATTCTCAAAATGATCAAAAAAAAACATGAGCTTACCATTGTAATGTTACAATATATTTTTTCAGCAACAGAGCTTGAGTCCATTATGAATTTAATTAATAAGAATTAATGTTATAAATACAATATTGAAATGTATTTTTGGACTTAAATAACTATCCAATGAAATATATGTAAAGTATTTATTTGGTTTTCCATGGTTCAATTCAAATTAAAAACCCAAGATGATTTTTGGAATCCATAGGGTATTTTTATTTCATATTTTTTGTAAAATTCAATAGTCATGAGTGATTATTTACTTAATATATACAGGATTTAATAGCTATTAGTGGGGATTAATATCTCAAATACTAAAATAAAAATTCTAGTTAATCTGACAAACATTATAAGATTTTATATTATGGGAAGTACAAAAGCTTGCTAATATTTTGAAAACCTGCACAAAAAGGCCCAAGTGTGTATCAGTACTTGTATCAATAGATCTTCCATTATAATGAATAAAATCCTTGGCCCTCCAAATTATTTGACATATTCCATTAGTTTGAGAAAAATCAACTGCAAAGTTATTTTCAGGAAATATAAAACACCCATTTAATACTTTCTCGTTTGGATTTTTATTAACTTTCATCCATAATTCAACTTCTACTGTTTTATCATCCAAGTATTTATGTGGCTTATTGGAAAATTCATTTTTGATAAAGCTTAATGTGAGCCTTTGAGATATGACCACATACCCAATAAGGTCACAAAAAAGACTCAGAATAAATATAACTTTAATATAATTATATTAAAATTACTTAGAATAAATATACATTAAGAATAATTACTTAAATATACAAAAAATACCATAAATTGGTATAAAAATTGGTTTAACTTAAAAACCAATGAATCAACATGTGAAATAAATTATACCATTGGATTCCCCATGGAAAAATACACATATACCACTTTTATGGCATATCTGTAAAGTCAATATTTAAGGAATTATAAGGTATAATACCTTATAAAAACCATAAAACCTTATTTATCTCAGAAACTAATGAAACAACATGTGAAATAAATTGTACCAGTGGATTCCCCACAAAAATCCACATATAAAACAATTAATAAGCTAATTCCCAAAATCAATACTTAAGGAATTATCCTGAATATATGCACTTTTTTGGTCAACGCATATATTCAGTGATCATAGCTAATATCTTCTAAACTATACATGCTAGAATGATGAACCAAAGATAAAGTTACCACGTAATTACTGTAAGAACACAGATATGAACTTTATTTTGCAAATTATAAACAAGGTTAAGACTTATGAGGAAATATTGATAAAAATCAACAGAGCTGTTGACCACTTTGTTGTGAAAGTAGTCCAAACTTAAAAAAAAGTATACAGTTGGATTCTACTAGTTTATTCGAGAAGAATGACGTAATGTTTATTATTAAATTCAGGGTATAACCCCCTGAAATCAAGGTTTGAAGTTTAAAATATTGAATTTCGACAGAAAAGATGAGTTACAAGAAAAATAATCAAAATTAGAGTTTTGATGATGTAATGAAAAGCTCTTGGCAGCATAATAAGGTTATGTCAGGCTATCAGAATTCACTCTCTGAATTGCTGTAGCGTGAAAACCTTAAAAGTTATTGAGGATCAAAGTTTGAGCTTAAATTGAGCTGTTATGATCACATACTGTAACCTTAAATTAAGTTTAACAGTCTTAAGAGTGATAAAATTGGTGAATACTATTAGTTTATGATTAAAACTAATAAAATCCACGAAATTTGGGGTTCTGCCAAGCCTCTGATGTCATCAAACTTAGAGTTATAGTGATAACTCTAAATAATGGTGTAATAATGATGTAATATGGTTTGATCATGATGTAATCACCCTCAAACCTTAAAATATTGATCAATTCCAGTGGATATGATCAGTACACGTCTACTAGAAGCCTGTTGGACTCTAGGAGGGAGGTATTTACTATAAATAGAGCTCTTTTTACTCTATTTTCCCCTCAGACGCATCAAAAACATTAAATCAATTAAATCAAAGGTAATTTCTTTATTCTTTATATATAAAACTGTTATATTATTAAAGACCAAAGACCACCTTGCTATAATCATCTATTTTGACGTGATTAAATCATTTATTTAATTGTTTTTGTTAAAAAATCTCTCTATTAACTCATTTCCACGTAAAAATCCAGAATAATTTGTAATTTTCTTTATTTTTATTGTAAATACAATTTGAAAAGGTTGTATTTATATTTTTTGGCGTAAAATACTTCAAAATTATTATATTAAGTGTTAAAAGTAGGTTATTTTCTCTTATTATAATAATTTCTCTATTATTACTCTCTTAATAATTCTTTAATTAATATAAATAGTATTTATATTAATTTATAACTTTAATATTAGTAATATTATTGTTATTAATTGTTTTTTATTAATAAAAAACAATTTTTTATGCCTTTATTATTTGTTGGTAACAATAATAAAGAGCTTTTTTAAATATATTAATTATTTTATATTAATATATTTATTTATTATATTATATTTTCATAATATAAATTATATTATTATATTTATTTAATAATATAATTATTTTACGCCATAATAATAATATTTCTTTATTATTATTATTATTTCAATCTTATTTATTTCAATTATAAGGACATTCAGAGTACAATAAGTAATAAATTAGTAATTTTTACTTATTGTTTCATAGTCAAACCTTACATTTGGGGGCCTGGCCGTGATATTTACTTAAAAGACCTTTAAAAAAGATTCTATTTGGGTTTATCCAATAATAAATTATATTTATAATCATAAAATTATATAATAATTTTATCTTTTATTGATTTTAAAAGCTATTGAGGCATTTGGAAAGCAATTGTACTGTCTTACACGTGGTTTTTCACATCCTTAGACTTGCAAGAACTTTCTTTGAGTGACTCTAGTGATTAAAAGAGATATTTTATAAATTAAAAATAATTTTTATTATAATTTAATTTTATAAGAATCATATTCATTTTTTATTTTATTCTTTAAAAAATAAAAATAAAAAAATATATAAAAAATATTAAAAAAATATTAAAAACCAATAAAAAAGTTATTTTTATTCATTTTTATTCATTTCTTTATTTATTTCAATTTTTCAAAGATATAAAAGCAATTTCTACGTGGAAAATTGCCATATCTTGCCAAAAATAACACTTATTATAAAAAGACTTATATTTATTTGTCTTTTTTAGTGTTTGAAGATAACCCAACAGAAGACAACCAAACACTACTGTTGAGAGATTGGTGGAAGAAACTTGTCAAAGTTCTCCTACACCAGTTATCACCAAAAGAAAGAAAGCTAAGAAATTAGACTTTCCAGGGCCCACCATTCAAGACTCTGAAGGTGAGCACCTCTTTTTAAATTGCCATAAAAGAATTTTATTCTAAAATACTTTTATTTTTTCTTATTCTTTAAATTATGACTACCAGAAGAGGTTCCCAATACTCCATCCAATCAGATGGAGCTGGACTCAGAGGTAGAATTGATCCCTCAAAAGGGAAAAGAAAGGGCAATATCCCCAGTGGAACAGAATCCACACAAGGAAGTGCCTTATCCCAAAGGCAAGTCCCAGAAATGCCCATGATATCTGAGCCTGAATTGGAACTAAGTATGAGTAACTCAAACAGGTACAAATCACATTCAGAGGGCTCAAATAGACATCTACATGAGCCAGTACAAGCAGTATTACACAGTATACAAGGACAAAGACTGGGAAATGCTGCCTCAAATACACCAAGGAGTGATGAACTCCTGGCACATCCTGAAAAAGTTCCTCAAAGAGGAGGAGATAGTGAAATACTCCAATGGATGGAATCCACTGTCATCCAAACCTCAAATCAAAAAGATCAAGGATTATCATGCCAAAAAGAGGGAGGCAACCAAGGAAGAAGCCCCAGTAGCTTCTACCAGAAAGCCTCAAGCCAACCCACTTCCCCAAGAAGGGAAGAAGAACAAGAAAAAGCATTGGAGGAAACCATATTCCCCAAGCTACAGAATCCCAAGAATCCAAAAGGATGCCATGGACAATGTTTTCAACATGGCCAGAACCTTGATGGAATTCAAGGACAAGGAAGAGCAAAGAATGAGACAACCTCATTTCCCAAAGAAATAACCTTGTCCAAAGATGTTGTAAATACTTTAACAGAAATTAAAAATAGTATATTACCTCTAAAAGAAATTAAAGACAGTTTATTATCACTACAAGAAATAAATAACAATTTATCTTCTTTAACAAAAATTGTTGTACAAAACAAGAAAGAAATTGACAACATTAAGTTTATTGTTGAAAATAATAAACCAAAGAATTTAATTGACAATACTCAAAAATTAATACAAGGACAACAAGAATTGTATAAATACATAAAAGATATCAAAGATAAAACTTTGACAATCAATTATGATGTGAGCATTGACAATCTTACAGAAAAATTAAATAAATTAAGTATTTCTGTAGAAAAATTTGAAGAAAAGACTTCATCACACCAAAAATTACTTTTGGACCATGTGGAAAAAAGTGATGAAGCAAGAATGCATCTGAAAGATGATATTCAAAGTGAAATAAGGCTTATTACAGAAAAAATGGATAAAATTAATGAGGCTAATTTAAATATGCCAAAGTTATCAACACCATTTTCTCATATAAGAAGCCCTGTTAAAACAAAAGAGGAATTGTCAAATCCTTTCATAACAGACTTGAGTCACCAAGACAATAACCAAGTCTTAATGAAGGAAGCACCTCAATTGAAGGAATGGCCAACATTCACAGGAGAAGGTGAATATGACCACATGTCATTTATTAAAACAATTGACATGTTACAAGAAGACTATGCCATACCAGATGAATTAATCACTGCAAGATTACATTCATTGTTTGAGAAATCTGCAAAAAGATGGTATTATGGCATAAGACAAACAAATGGTAAAAATACCTGGTCTTGGTGGAAACAAGAAATAATCACCAAGTGGGCAAATGATGCCTGGAGGTATAAGATAGAAAATGCATTTGAAAACTCTTTCTTTGACCCTGAGAAAGATAAACCTTTAACTTGGTTCCTAAAACAAGTTGAAAGGCTTAATGCACTGTACCCAGAAATGTCACAGAAAATGGTACATATGAAAATACTTAAAAAATGTGGAGGGGAACTAGAACATGCCCTAAGAAGCAGGTGTATAGAACCATGCTCCACAGAAGAGTATATAAATGCACTAGAAGATATAGTGACAAGAACAAAAATTGGCAGGACTTGGAAAAGATTGGACATTAAAAGCCCAAACAAACCATTTATCAAGAAAGATAAATCAAAAGAATCCTTTAAACCCAATACATCCAACAATGATGAGCAAAGAAAATGCCATAAATGTGGAGGTATTGGACACTTAGCCAATAATTGCCTTAAAAAAGCAAAGATTAATGAAATTGTGGAAACAGAAAACCACAATGACAAAGAAGAGGAATCTGACTCTGAAAAAGAGACAGAAGAGTCAGAGAGCTCTGAAAGTGATGAAATCAATATAATTAATGCACAAATTAATAATATTGATATAATTTATGAAGTACTGGATGTTAACTCAAACTTGCCACAAGTTGGAACATCTGACACAAATCTGACAAACATACAAGATGCCAAAATGTATAGAACCAAACCTGCAAGAGGAATGGGATATACAGCTGGAAAATCAAGTATTAGTATTGTTATGGTTGGTAACCAAGAAGGAAAGGTTAACTTGGATACAGGAGCATATTGCACTTGTGTTGGCAAAAGTTATTTAAAAACCATAGTCCCAGACTGGCAAGAAAAACTTATGCCAATACAAGGTGTCAAATTTAGTAGTGCAAGTGAGAGCATGAAGCCCCTTGGAATAATTGATTTAACACTAATTTTTCCTCATCCCTCACAATGTGTCAGAATTAAAGTAGAGTTTGTAGTAATGGACAACTGTACCAGTAATCATTTCATACTTGGGAATGATTACTTATCAATCTATGGTATAGATATCTCCAACCAAAAGGATAGATATTTTACCATAGGAGATAACAAAAGACAAAAGTTTGGATTCTTAAATAACAAAAAACAAATCACAGTTATTAAGAATGAAGAAAAAATTCCAGAAAAGGAACTTTTTATATCTGAACAACTCAAAGAGGCAGAATTCAATCAAGAATTAACAGAAAAAATGAAAGAAAAATTGATTGACCTCTTATTTAAGTATAAAAATGCCTTTGCAACTGACAAAGAGCCACTAGGTGCCATAATTGGACATGAAGTGGATATAATTCTTAATGTAGAAAAACCTTACCCACCTTTATTAAGAAGACCTGCTTATCCAGCCAGTCTAAGAGCTAGAGAAGCCTTAGAAGTGCACATTAAAGAATTAATGGACCTTGGAGTATTAAGAAAGGTTGGACATAATGAACAAGTAGAAGTTACTACACCTGTCATTATAACTTGGCATAATGGAAAATCAAGGATGGTAGGAGACTTCAGAGCCCTGAATACCTATACCATTCCAGACAGATATCCAATACCCAGAATCCATGAGACATTGACCCAATTGTCACAAGCTAAGTTCATCACAGCTATGGATGCTCTTAAGGGTTTTCATCAAAATGTCTTAACAGACAATGCCAAGAAACTACTAAGAATAATAGTCCATTGTGGAATTTTTGAATACTTAAGAATGCCATTTGGAATAAAAAATGCACCCTCCCATTATCAAAGAATGATGAATACCATATTTCCTGAAGAATTATCAGAAGGATGGTTAATCATCTATATTGATGATATTATAGTTTGCTCAGAAACTTGGGACAATCACCTTACAAGACTAGAAAGGGTACTACAGAAAATAGTCCAAGTGAATATGAAAATTTCCTTGAAAAAGTGTCATTTTGCATACAGTGAATTAAAGGCACTAGGACATGTAGTATCTGGCCTTAGTCTAGGCATAGACAAAAATAAAGTAGCAGCAGTACTACTTAAGCCAATGCCTCAAACCAAAAAAGAAATGCAATCATTTCTAGGATTTGCTGGTTACTATAGACAGCATATGAAGGACTTTGCAAAGATTGCTAAATCCTTGTATAAGCTATGTGACCAACAAACAGTCTATGAGATGACAGAAGAAAGAGTCAAGGCATATGAAGAATTGAAAAATTCCTTAACAAATGCCCCATTTCTTCTGATGCCAGATTGGAAACTACCCTTCAAACTGTACATTGATGCTTGTGGAGAAGGACTAGGTGCTGCACTTCACCAAACACAAATTATCAATGACAAACCAGTAGAAGGACCAATTTGTTTCATTTCAAGGCAGATAAAGCCAACAGAAGCAAGGTATGGAGCAAGCCAAATGGAATGCTTATGCCTAGTATGGGCTTTAGAAAAACTGCATTATTATTTGGATGGCACGGTATTTGATGTAATCACAGACTGTAATGCTGTGAAATCACTATTAAATATGAAGACTCCAAATAGACATATGCTGAGATGGCAAATTGCTATCCAAGAATATAGAGGAAATATGACTATTGTTCATAAATCTGGGAATATTCATAAAAATGCAGATGGTCTTAGTAGATGGGCTCTAGCAAATACCCCTGACAATCCAGCATGGGTACCACAAGAGGAGCACCATATAGAAGGAATATGTGTTACAGACATTGGCACAGAATTCTTTAACCAAGTTAAAGAAAGCTATAAGACAGACAAAAATTGCCATATCTTAAGCCAACTTCTAATGAAAGACTGCAAAGATCCATCACTTTCATCAAAACTAGATGAAATATGGAAAAAGGCATATGATGAAGGAAGATTTCACCTCCTTGATGGAATCCTTTACCATAGAACAAAACACACATGTGTTATGGCCTTAACAGATAGAACACTAATAAACACTATTTTACATGAGTGTCATGATAGTGTTGCATCTGGACATCTCTCAGAAGATAGGACACTAGAGAGGGTGAAAACCTGCTCTTGGTGGCCAAATTGGAAGAAAGATGTTGCAGAGTACTGCCAAACCTGTGACAGATGTCAAAAAGCCAACAGAGCCACAGGAAAGAAATTTGGAATGATGATCCAAATCCAAGAACCAAAATCCCCATGGGAAATAGTTCATATGGATTGGGTAACAGCCTTACCTCCAGGAGGAGACAGGAGTTATAATGCATGCCTAGTATTAGTTGACAGGTACAGTAAAACTCCCATGTTCTTACCATGTCATAAAGATGACACAGCTATGGATACAGCCATAATGATATGGAATAAAGTCATTAGCCACACAGGCTTATTCCAAAATATTATAAGTGATAGAGACCCAAAGTTCACTTCAGCATTATGGACAAATCTCCATAACTTGTTTGGGACAAAATTATCATTCTCAACAGCTTATCATCCTCAAACTGATGGTCTAGCAGAAAGAATGATACAGACCCTAGAGGATATGATCAGAAGATTCTGTGCTTATGGGCTAGAATTCAAAGATTCTGATGGTTTTACCCATGATTGGTGTACACTAATACCAGCACTTGAACTGGCATATAAGACATCAATCCATTCTTCTACTGGCAAAACACCAGCAATGCTAGAGAAAGGTTGGAATCCAAGACTTCCCTATGACACCCTCAAAAAGGACTTAGTGGATATACATCCAACAGCAAGCAGTTTCAAGATAATGCTTGACAAAGCAAGACACCATGCAAACAGATGCATGCAAGATTCTTTTAAATATGCAAAAGAAAGATGGGATAAAATTCATAAACCACCTGATTTCAAAATAGGAGACTTGGTTTTAGTATCAACCCTTAATTTCAATAACATAAAAGGCCCAAAGAAATTAAAAGATTCCTTTGCAGGACCATTTATGATAAAAGCACTCCATGGACCCAATGCTGTGCAATTAGAACTCACAGGTGAACTAATGAACAAACACCCAGCTTTCCCTGTAAGTCTGATAAAACCTTACAGTTCAAGTGACAAGGAGTTATTTCCACTAAGAAATAAACCCCCACTTGAGATTCCCCCCTTGGAGGAAGGAGAGGAAAAGAAAATAGTAAAAGTCCTTAAAGAAAGAAGGACAAGAAACAAAAAAGAAAGGGAATACCTTGTAAGGATAGAAATTCAACTCAAGAAGATGAATGGCTACTTGAGAAAGATATAACAAATGCTGATAAATTACTAAGAAGGTTCAGACATGAAAGAAAACCTGAAAAATAAAAAAAGTTAAGCATTATTGAGCTTCAAGACTAACAAAGTCTATTGAAGAGGTAGGACAGTGGATGATACCCTAATCACACATATCAGATTGTGGTACAATCTTTTTTGGTGGTAGGGAATGTGAGCCTTTGAGATATGACCACATACCCAATAAGGTCACAAAAAAGACTCAGAATAAATATAACTTTAATATAATTATATTAAAATTACTTAGAATAAATATACATTAAGAATAATTACTTAAATATACAAAAAATACCATAAATTGGTATAAAAATTGGTTTAACTTAAAAACCAATGAATCAACATGTGAAATAAATTATACCATTGGATTCCCCATGGAAAAATACACATATACCACTTTTATGGCATATCTGTAAAGTCAATATTTAAGGAATTATAAGGTATAATACCTTATAAAAACCATAAAACCTTATTTATCTCAGAAACTAATGAAACAACATGTGGAATAAATTGTACCAGTGAATTCCCCACAAACATCCACATATAAAACAATTAATAAGCTAATTCCCAAAATCAATACTTAAGGAATTATCCTGAATATATGCACTTTTTTGGTCAACGCATATATTCAGTGATCATAGCTAATATCTTCTAAACTATACATGCTAGAATGATGAACCAAAAATAAAGTTACCACGTAATTACTGTAAGAACACAGATATGAACTTTATTTTGCAAATTATAAACAAGGTTAAGACTTATGAGGAAATATTGATAAAAATCAACAGAGCTGTTGACCACTTTGTTGTGAAAGTAGTCCAAACTTAAAAAAAAGTATACAGTTGGATTCTACTAGTTTATTCGAGAAGAATGACGTAATGCTTATTATTAAATTCAGGGTATAACCCCCTGAAATCAAGGTTTGAAGTTTAAAATATTGAATTTCGACAGAAAAGATGAGTTACAAGAAAAATCATCAAAATTAGAGTTTTGATGATGTAATGAAAAGCTCTTGGCAGCATAATAAGGTTATGTCAGGCTATCAGAATTCACTCTCTGAATTGCTGTAGCGTGAAAACCTTAAAAGTTATTGAGGATCAAAGTTTGAGCTTAAATTGAGCTGTTATGATCACATACTGTAACCTTAAATTAAGTTTAACAGTCTTAAGAGTGATAAAATTGGTGAATACTATTAGTTTATGATTAAAACTAATAAAATCCACGAAATTTGGGGTTCTGCCAAGCCTCTGATGTCATCAAACTTAGAGTTATAGTGATAACTCTAAATAATGGTGTAATAATGATGTAATATGGTTTGATCATGATGTAATCACCCTCAAACCTTAAAATATTGATCAATTCCAGTGGATATGATCAGTACACGTCTACTAGAAGCCTGTTGGACTCTAGGAGGGAGGTATTTACTATAAATAGAGCTCTTTTTACTCTATTTTCCCCTCAGACGCATCAAAAACATTAAATCAATTAAATCAAAGGTAATTTCTTTATTCTTTATATATAAAACTGTTATATTATTAAAGACCAAAGACCACCTTGCTATAATCATCTATTTTGACGTGATTAAATCATTTATTTAATTGTTTTTGTTAAAAAATCTCTCTATTAACTCATTTCCACGTAAAAATCCAGAATAATTTGTAATTTTCTTTATTTTTATTGTAAATACAATTTGAAAAGGTTGTATTTATATTTTTTGGCGTAAAATACTTCAAAATTATTATATTAAGTGTTAAAAGTAGGTTATTTTCTCTTATTATAATAATTTCTCTATTATTACTCTCTTAATAATTCTTTAATTAATATAAATAGTATTTATATTAATTTATAACTTTAATATTAGTAATATTATTGTTATTAATTGTTTTTTATTAATAAAAAACAATTTTTTATGCCTTTATTATTTGTTGGTAACAATAATAAAGAGCTTTTTTAAATATATTAATTATTTTATATTAATATATTTATTTATTATATTATATTTTCATAATATAAATTATATTATTATATTTATTTAATAATATAATTATTTTACGCCATAATAATAATATTTCTTTATTATTATTATTATTTCAATTATAAGGACATTCAGAGTACAATAAGTAATAAATTAGTAATTTTTACTTATTGTTTCATAGTCAAACCTTACACTTAAAGACAATGCAAAGTCTTGAGGAGTTACATCATAATGAACAGTATTGGAAAAAGATGGAAGCCTATTATTGAGAAGTTTTTGTTGTGATTCAATAAAGAGTCCAGAGGCTTTATGTTGAAATTGTTTTGAAAGGTGAAGTCCTACCCTGGATAGCATTGGTTCCCAATCATTACAATATTAAATATTTTTGGTGATCTTACTTGTCAATCCATAAGATCGAATTCTTTCATTCTTTGTCATCGATTTCTGCCACCCAAGAGGCCACATTTCACATGAGAGTATCTTTTCCTTGATTTTCACTTTCTTTAAGTATTTTTGCTCTTGAAATAAGGTGTGTGAAAGGTGATTCAGTTCAATTTGATCTTCTGGAGTAATTTGTGAAAATGTTAAGAATTGTATTATGGCAATTAAAGTTTTATTTGGGGAAAAGACAAGGGTGGACTTTGTGGAAATAGTGTGAAGTTGATCATCATTCTTTAGAAATTAAAATTCTCTTGGAATTCCATGATCTTTATATTTCTGTATTAATTGATTTCTATTTTGAAAATTTCTTCTTGCTACTTTTGTGAGGGGAACATCAGATAATTCGGAAGAATCATTAGCATTATCATCTAAATTATGGGGGGCTTTTGAGGTGGGTGGTATGAGCTTTCAATTATTTTCTAAAAAGGTATTTAATAACATAAATAAGCTTCATATAATTTCATAAAATTAGAATTAAATGTTGGAAATATTTTATTCTATGGTGGGCAACACCTATAAGCCGCACCTATTCAGTGTATTATATGTTCACAGATCTTATAAGGCCACTAATAGCTATATAATACTTCCAAAATTTAATTCTGACTTTATTTTATAAAATTATTTTACTTGCCTTGAAATCTTTCTTTTCTTTCAATAGCCTCATAAACTTGTTTTTTATGCTTCTTACTTGGGTAAACCATTCTATTTGTTCAAGGAGGTAATAAAATACTTAAAAAAATTCCTAGATGTACTAATAGTGAGCTAAAGCAAGAGTAAGAGTAAGAAAACTGAAATTTTCTTTCTTTTGAAAAAAAATAACAAAATACTTTAAAAAATGATAAATTAATGAAAATACCTCCCAGAGGTACTGAGAGTGAGAGTGAGAAAAATAAAATAAAAAATTACCTCACCTTTTTTTTTGTTTTTTTAAAGGAATTAAAAAAAACTAAAAATAAATTAAATTAAGTACCATTTAGAGGTCCTGAGAGTAAGAACAAGCAAGAGTTAAAAAAAAGGTTAGAAAGTTTTAGTCTTTTTTTTTCAAAAAAAATAAAATTTAATTGATTGAAGTACC